>CAUYQV010173119.1:0-17750 GCA_963574575.1 Galagoides demidoff | reverse complement strand
TAACGCTGCGACTGAACGAGTTTTTTTCTACGGTAAATAAAGTGTGGACATCAGAAAAATCACAATTAAGTGTTGAGACTTTGAAAGCCATCTTATGTGTGAAATATAGTTTAACAAATTCTTAAAAAAAAATTCTTGTGAAAAATTTCATGACCTTTTAAATGACAGCAATCTACTAAAAAAATTCACTCAAATGAGAAATATGCCAAAGAATAAAATACTATACGTAATTTTTTAAAATGCATATTTGTAATTTATTTGTTGAAATTAAAAAAAATATTACAATACTATTTTTGTGTCCTATGAAAATTTTTGTTGCTCCATATAGACCAAATTTTTAATTAAGAACCCCCCCCACCCTGGTCAATGGTGTCTCGCTTTACCAATGTTAAAATCTGGTCACCTTATGCACAGGCCACATCCCTTGCCTGGCACCCCGAGCTGCCAAATAGGCTGCAGCCAACCCCAACCATGAACTGGAGTGAGGAAATTATGATTTTGTGTTTTATTAATCTTTCTGAAAAGTCTGTAAAGCTCAATTGCAATGTTTAATGGAAGTGTTTGGCATCTTTCTGTACAAGTTTGTGATATTCCTTTTTTTTTTTTTTGTAGAGACAGAGTCTCACTTTACTGCCCTCAGTAGAATGCTGTGACGTCACAGCTCACAGCAACCTCCAACTCCTGGGCTTAGGTGGTTCTCTTGCCTCAACCTCCCGAGTAGCTGGGTCTACAGGCGCTGCCACAACGCCTGGCTATTTTGTTGTTGTTGCAGTTTGGCCGGGGCTGGGTTTTAACCCGCCACCCTCAGTATGGGGCCAGTGCCCTACCCAGAGCCACAGGTGCTGCCCAAGTTTGTGATATTTCTGTGTCCAGGAATACACGTTAGGATCTTCACTCTTGTATCGTTGTCTATGGCAAAATTGGTTCCCTTGTATGCAGATTCCCTTAAAGTCAAAGTTTCCAAGAACCTGTTGACCCCAGTAAGTGAAGATGTGGCTGTAATAATCCACTTGTATGGAATATCTGGAACAGGCAGAGTCCTAGAGACCAAGTAGTGACCATGCCCTGAGGGGAGGGGTCATGGGGGAGCACCACTTAATGGGACAGTTTGACAGTGGTGATGGCTGCACCCCAGTGTCCACATACTTGATAGTAACAAATGGTCACTGAAAAATGGCTAAGGCTGTAGATTTTGTTCTGCATATTTAACACAATAAAAAAAATATGTCTAGAAATGCTGATCAAGGGGCTTGGAACAAAGTATTTTTTCCAGCTTTGAAAAACTTTTTTGGACAGGTTATTTTAAATTATAGTGAGAGGTTAAGTATAGTGGATCTTCATTATTAATAATCAATTTGCACAATAATCCGTATCACTTACTGATTTTTCTTTCTCCTGTATCACGAGAATGTGACTGGGAAGACTGTCATTAAGCCTGCATGTGACAGTTAAAATGCAGGCTCTGTGGCAAACATAAAATTCACATTGCTGGGCCCAGAAGCACCTCAGGGATAAGGATCAGTGTATAGAGAAGAGGAACCAGGGACCCTGGTGTCTGCTGACCACAGCAGAACGCAGGAGACTACAACTGGCTGACACATCTCTGAGGCCGGAACTCAAAGCGGCAGGTGTTGGGCAATAAGAGGCCTTTGACAGGAGCAGCCTGGCCTGGCACACACTTCAGGCTTAGCAACACAGGGGGTTATTTAATGTGGGTTACTCATTCTCCCAGCAAAGCAGGAAAGGAGAGCTGGAGAGGCAGTGAGAGGAGCACTCTGCTAGGCTTGGTTTCTGTGGCTTGTTACTTACATTCAGAGAATTTCTACTCTTAAAAATTACATTCACCAAGATGTTTCACCTCATGTCCTAGCCACAACTGGTGTAGAGTTTTTTTTTTTTTTTTTTGCTGCTGCAGTTTTTGGCCGGGGCTGGGTTTGAACCCACCATCTCTGGCATATGGGGCCAGCACCCTACTCCTTTGAGCCACAGGCGCCGCCCATGTAGGTTAATTTTTTATGATAGAAATAGAGTACACTGGGTAGATTTCTGAGAAAACTAATGCTTTTGCAACATTTTTGTCCAAATCACCTTGTCCAAAATGAATGGATTTGTGTAAGAACTTTAGAAGGAGTTCAAAAATATGTAAGTAATTATACATCTTAGAATAGCCACATGAGAAATAAATTACTGATAAATTGGAAGCACTGTTTTATAAAGATTTTCAAATTATAAAATGTATGTCGTCCATTGTGAATTTGGAAAATGTGGAAATGACCAACTACCAAATTCTTGAATGCATTAGCTCCAGTTCCACGCCCTGAATGCTAGTGTCATACTGTTCTGACTTGGAGGGTGTGGTAGTGGCAGCAGAGTGAGAGCTGACAGGAACCCTTAAACAGCACATCACAGGGTCTTGGCCTCTGCATCCATGCACCTGCCTCAAAGTTGCACAGTTCAGATTAGACCCCGAATCCGGCATGTGCTGGCCAGACACCGCCAGGCCACCTCATGATGCTGTGCTGTGGTTATGAGGACATCTTCTAGTGTGGACAAACAGGTCTCTCTCCAGTCCACACCTCTTCCAGAACTTTCCACTAGGGTGAAGGACTTACACAAGTGAAGTTCCCTGACTGGGCAACCAACCAAATTATTTAAAGACTGCTAGCTATGGGGCAGTACTGCACTGGGTGGTGTGGGAGGGAGGCCAGCTCTTTAATGTAGCATCAAAATGGCACTGGATGTGACAGTCAAGTTGACTTTTTTTTTTTTTTGTTTGTTTTGTTTTTAGGGC
The DNA here is from genome assembly GCA_963574575.1 of Galagoides demidoff. Taxonomy (NCBI): domain Eukaryota; kingdom Metazoa; phylum Chordata; class Mammalia; order Primates; family Galagidae; genus Galagoides; species Galagoides demidoff. The sequence goes on along the minus strand of CAUYQV010173119.1, from coordinate 14,959 downwards.
TTTTTTAAAAAATTTTATTGAATGGTAACTATGTACATTAATGCACTTCTGGGGTACAGCGTGGGGTTTTCGCATGCAAACCGAAATACTTCCATCAAACTGATCAACACAGCCTTCATGTCATTCTCTCAGTTATAGTTTCAAAACATTCTGATTCTACTCTTAAGAGAGTTTCACTTGTACCCCTGTTGTCAAGTTGACTTGAGACAAACAAGGCCTGCTTGTTTGAAAAAGATTTCATGTTAAAATCTAAGACAACCACAGATTCTAAACGGGGTACCCAGAAACCAAGCTAAAGCTCTTTTCAAGCAAAGGACCCCCAAACAGGCTTTTTCTTAGGGACACAACTTCTCTCAACCCCTTAGAAGTCTAACAAAACCAACACCGGCCGCTGCTGCCTTCTCTACCTTGTTTTCTTTTGCTCAGCTGTATCCTCTGCAGGGAAAACTCTTCTTATTCCTGCCTTGTGAATCCACCCATACCCTCAAAGTCAAGTAGTGCCACTTTTTCCACACAGGTATAGGACCTCTAAGCTCATCTTCGTAATTATGAGCACTTGAAATGGGACCATTTCACATGGTCCCAGCCTCCCCGCCACCAGCACTGGTCTCAAATGGCACAATTCAAATAAGACCACCTCTCCTGGCAAACACATAGCACCAATCTCATTTTCTGCAGATGCACACACAGTCTTCAGTCATCAAATACGTATTGGGCACCAAGGTAGTGATTACAGTTGTTTCTAAACATTCTGGTTTGTTATTCAGATTCCCTTGAACTTGCATGTGACTTGCTTAGGCCAGTGACATGATCCAGGTAGGGGGAGAGCTAGGGCAAGTGCCTTTAAGAACTAGGGTTCTGGCAAGTTCTGAGGACAGCCAGTAGACCAGCAATAGCTAAAGCAAAGCAGATGAGCCCAGGAGGCTCAGGAATCAGATCCTACAGGAGTTCTGAAGGCCACTAGGAGGACTCTGGTTTTCTGCAAGTGAAAAAGCGACCACGGCAGAGCTCTGGACACAGGAGTGACATGATCTGGGCAGGGATGGAGGGGAATGCAGGGATTCACTGGGATGAGAGGAGGGGTAATCTTCACTCGACTTTCACTGTGGAAGAATTTTTAAAGTTTCCTGGGTCATTCTACCTTGCAGGCAGGTTGAAAATCACTGCTTCAGGGAAGCCAGGGCACCAACAAACAGAAAAGAAATCTGCAGTGTTTTCTCTTAAGCCTCATTTTAATTGTTTTTCCTGAGCAAAACCACAAGTGACAGTTAACAATCAAAGCTGCACCATTCCCTCTATCCCTTACTCCCTTTGGAGGGAGAAAAAAAAAAAAAAAAGACAGGACTAACCGACCAGCGATGCATTAGTGGCTGCTGGAAGACACAGGGTGATTGAGGGCACCTAAACTGATCACCCTCATTCTGAATTTCAGAAAGATAGAATTTCCTTGACCTTAAAAAAATATACCTTGTGTTTCACTTTAAACAACCCTCTCTTCTTGCCTGTTGTGTTACCTCCTTTTCGTTCCTTCTGCATTTCCTTTTCCTCTTCTTTTCTTGCCAAATAGAAACTGCCAACTTCATTAAAAGATTTCATGTTAAAATCTAAGACAACCACAGATTCTAACATTAAAAAGTATACTCATTTTCATATAAAGTATTCAAATTCTTATAGCAAATAATTTTTTGAACAGAAGTGTCTGACATTCAGTCTAAAAAAACTAAAATATCAGGACAGTTTCAAGAGACTGACGAGAACCAATCATGCAATCTCCACAAATTACTCCTACATTCTTCCTCATCTCAAGTTACGGACACTTGCCCTCCAGGAAGTTTCCTTCTTGGAACCCTGTTCCTCTTGAGGTGAAGCTTTTACTGACACTGCGATCCTGTCAGATGCCAAATCCATCTGGTTGTGAAGCAGGCAAACCTCTCTGAATGTCAAGTTGAACCAGTAACACTGACAGTCACTGTACAGTTGACCTCGAACAAGGATATTTATATCTGCACATGTAATACACTGGAAATCACACTGTCGAGTCAACCATCCACCCTTCTGTAAGTTGCAAAAATCAGGACAGAGCACACAGCAAACAAACCCTTATGAAATGCAGGGCTGCAGAATTCAATGACTTCAGACTCTTCTAAGGCTATTTACAGAAGTCATAAAGAAGAAAGTAGTGCGGAGAGCCTGTTATATAAAACAAAACCAAAGAGAAGAAACAAAACAAGCATTCTGATTTCAGACATATAATAAGAAAGACACCAGCAAGTTTCCTGTGATCTAGGCGTGGAAGCAATTTCACCGCTCTTATGAAATGCTAAGACTTCTTTTATTTTATTAAGGGTCACTGTGCAGAGTGTCCACTGAAATACATCAAGAAAGGTGGACAGTCTTAAAAATCAAATTTATGCCAATTACATGAAGACTTATTTGCTATGTCTTTTAAAGACCAAAAAGCCACTTCCTATATACCTCTACTACATCTAGTCACTAGAAAATTTTAGTTTGTTAGCAATGTTCTGGAAACTTTTAGTTAAAAAGCTTTTCAGGTTGTTCGTAAGCAGTTAAAAGCTCAATGGCTAAAATAAAAACTCTGTTCTGATAATATACAGTGAATCTTTGCAAAAACATTTTCTTCATTAAATAGAATCAAATATACATTCAAGATTAATATACTGAGAATTAGAAAAATAATCTCCAGTTTCCATATGTTAATGTAAGGTACGCACAAGCCCCTCTAACTCTGAATGGTTAACAAACTTTTCTAGTAAACACTTTGATTTTTTAATTTTATTTCATTGCTTATTTTTTATTTCTTTCCTTTTTTTTTTTTTTTTTTTTTTTTGTTGAGACAGAGTCTACCCTCTGCCCCTGAGCAGAGTGCAGTGGCTTGGTAGCTCACTGCAACCTCAGACTCCGGCTGTGGGCACCTGCTGCCTCAGCCTCCAGAAGCCACTACTACTAGACCATTTTAGTAGCTTGTTACCAAAATAAACACAAAGAATCAAATACTGACTTATTCTCTGATCATTCAAGAATAACTTTGGAGATTATTAAATTGAACTAGATAAAACTGTCATTTTTGTAGATCAAAAATAGTCAAATACTGGGAATTTTTCTGGCTTAAGTTAATTTCCGGAAGAACTTTTGCATAGCTATAAGAAAACCCACAGGAAGTGCTTTGGTCTGAGAGACCCAAGCCTGTACCTAAATTATAGCAGAGACAAGTAGTATGTTTTGCTAATCCACTATTTAATAACAGGACAACTATTAACATAGAACACAATTTATAAAAAGCTTTTAGATACTCTGAAATACCTTAGGATATCAGAACAAATATGAATCTCATGTAGACAACAGCCAGCTGGTACAGCAAAATCCTTGCTAGTATCTGGTCTAAGTGGTCAGTTTTGCAGCAGGCAACCAAAGTTCTATCAAGGGTATGCAAAACACATTTTCCTAGGAGTTCATCAAAAACACAGTACTTTTAAACTAGAATAAAGTTTGACTCGATGGAAAGTTTAATCTCAGCTATTAATGATAAACGGAAAAAGAGAAGAGTACTCCAATATTAGTTTCTCAGTAATGAATTAAGGGGAAAAAATAACTGAAATGAACAATGAAAACCTATCTCAACATTCAAAAGAATAACTCCAAAACACATGACATACACATAAAACTATAATTCCTAATCTCAGCTCTTCAAGAAAGTAAGAAATATGCCATCTATTAGAAGACAAATATGAAACGTTCTTGCCAAAAAGAAACAATGCTGGCTTATTTCTGGAATTTTTCATGTAGTAACCACCAGTCTAAGCATTTTAGCTTTCAGTAAATGTCCTAAAATTAGGAAAGGAAAAGTTTAATTTAAATTATAACCATCAGATTTTATCTACTTAAGAAAATCAGCCAAGTTCAGTTGAAAAAAATATTCTCTCAAAGTATCCCAATAGCTAATTTCAAAACTTCCAAGTTTCTTGGCAGAATAAAAATACTGCTTCCAACATCAAACAATCATAAATACACATACATTATACAATTGCCTGTTTATTTAGTGGCACCAGTTTTGCAAACTAGAAATTATTTCTACTTTTCAAATACAATCTCCAACCATTCACAGGCTGAATGCAATTTCTCCAATGGACTTGAAAACAAAAAGTACATTCTTAAAGTCAAAACTGAGTTCACATATTTTCTTTGGACCAGGAAATGATACATAATACAAAACATACATTTATGGAATTTCTTTAAAAGTTTGGATCACATAAACTGGTTAATATGGAGAATTTTGTTATACATTGTATTTAAGAAAAATATTTCTGCAATTGTGTTAGTCTTACGTTTATAGATTTTTAAAAAAATGAATCTATAATGCAACATGCTTTCAACATGTACGTGTCTCTCTATTCATTACATTTATACAAATTAAGTGAAATAAATCATTTCAAAGATGAAATCAATTAGTATTGGGGCATATCACTATAAAGAAGGTATTTTCCTGCACTTAAGCTATTTGAAGTCAACAGCTGAAAAGGTAAAACAATAGTTTCTATGTTCCAAAATTCACACAAATGGGAATTAAGTTGTAATTGAACATGAATTTTGGCAACATATTTTTTTCATTGTATTTGTATTTTAGTAGAAAGATCATTAACCCTGTACACTGATGGCTGTCCACCTTAGATTGTTTTAATATTCTACATTAGTAAATAACTAATTCTTTAGAATCTGAAATGAATTAAACATATAATGAAGTCTTATTACCAGGAAGCTCAAAACGCTATAACCTCAGTGAGCTCTGACAGTTCGTGTGCACTGATGGAGGGGAGACGTGTTCTGGGCACATTCAATTTCTGTTTTACCTCTTTTCTGCAGAATTTTAAAAGTGGCAAATCTTAGAGAAAGACATTACCCTCCAAAACGAGTCTGAATACCATGTTTCTTTTTACCTTTAATCACTCGTTTCCCCTCAATTTTACTATTTTTTTAAAGTATATTTTAATATATCAGATTCTAGCCAGGCCCCCATCCACCTCCTCTATCTTTTAAAGAGTGAACAATTCCTTAAGATAAACTCAAGTTATTACTTTACAATACATATATAGGCTTTGCACAAAAGATGATGCCCCATTATACTTTAGAATGGGACCTTAACCAAGGGGTCAACAAACTACTACAATATCATACATTTTAGGGAGTTCTGTGTATTAGATGCATTTTCTTGGGTGAGGGAGTCCCTAGGCTTCATCAGTCTCAAAAGACCAGTGACTCCAGAAGGATAAGGAGCATGGCTAAAATGAGTTCGTGCCACTCACTGCACCTAATCAGGGTTAACCAACTCTGCTCTGCAGCTACTCACACAAATCCAGCTTTATTTAGATAGTACCATATATACCACATATAGCTAAGTACCCTTTTACTTCAGTGGATCAGGAGGACTGTGAAAAGGAAAGAAAAAAAAAAAAACTCCAATTTTCCTAAACATTTAGTTGAATGAGAAAGCCATTAATAGAAAACTGAATTTTTGAACAAAGAAAAGAAATGATAGGTTCAGATCTGTACTGAACAAACACTGCATTTATTTTTTCTCAGTTGTTTCTATGTCAAAGAATCAGTAAGTTTTATCATTATCTTCCTTGCTAGAAAAACCAAGTTTTCTGAAGCAGCAAAAGTTGATTCTTGCTGGTTTATGTGACACAAGTTTTTTAAAAAAAATGTAAAGCCAGGTCTAAGGAAGACTTTGCTATGGCTTTTCAGGATGAAGAGTCACCCTCCTCTGCCTGTCTCACTACCATTTCCCCATTCTTCATCCCAAGACTTCTTATTTTCAGCCCAGTTTAACACAGTATTAATAGTAGTAATTGGCCTTGATGAGGTAATGCACTAAGCTTTCCTGCTCAAGAAAATGGAATTGGCCTGTTTAAGTCTGAAAAAAGATACTATAATGAAGTAGAGGAAATGGGAGCAACATTCCATGCGGAATAAGGAAGAAAAAAAAGTCACTTTGTTGCTGTATTAACTTAATCTTTCTCCCCTTGTAAAAGTGTTTAAGTTGTTACCTGCAATTTCAATACTATCTGAGTTTCCCTCATTAGCACTCGTACCTAATGGTAATATCAGTAAGAAAATAATGACAGCAGAGGCCACTCGGTATAAAAAACAGGTAAAAGGGAAAGAATCTGTGTTGAGGTGAACAAAAGTGGATCATGTTCATTTGATAATGAAGCAGAACAACATCTCTCATCTTTTCTGTAGAACATTCTAAGTATCAGTAATAATGAACACCGAACTAAGACTTGTAACTTTGATCAACAAGACAATACAGTATTATACATTTTGAAAATGTATTCTTAAATATTTCAAGCATATTCCAAAGTAACATACAATTTAAAACAAATACAAACCAGACACATGGCACATCATTGAAGGAAATATGGTAAAATTAGGCTTCTAACATTTTAAGACTTCCTAATGCCTAAAAGGAAAACTAGAAGATTAGACACTCAAAAAATGGTCACTAATCTATAAGAAAAAGTACAAGAAACTTTATGCAAAGAAAAACCTCAAGTGAGAAACATTTATATATTGAAATATTTACTTATCTTTTCTAATACCACAGCCTAACACTTTACAAAATAGCAAAGTATGAACCAAAAGTATACACCATAAAATTCACAATTAAAACAACACAAAAAGAAAAAGCAGTAACTAATTTCATCAGTTCCTCCAGAAATTACAAGTTGAATTCCCAAATGAATTTGTCCAATAAAAATGGGCAGTGAAATTATTTTAAAATATTAAAACATATAATAATCATTTGGCTAAAATTTCATATGACAATGGCAGTGCGTTATAAAGAACAGAGTTTTACTGAAATAAAATCAATTTAGCTATTTATATTTTTAAATGCCATAAACTCAACCCCACCTGTATTCCATGGTCGGAGAATCTAGGAAATCCATTACCTATTTCTCTGATTCACTGCTGTCAGCAGGAAGAGTAAAGGCCATCAGTTACAGGCAATCAAGCATAATGAATGGACTTAAGCCTCATCAGTACAATTTTATTCTTATGCTGAGCAAAATTTTCTTTTGAATATTATTTTTAAGTCTGGAGAGAAGAAAATAAACAGAAGAAAAAATTTCAAGTGAATAAAGTACAAACAGGCTAGGGTAGAGGCCTGCTTTATTTAGGCAAGTACCTGGCAGATAATAGGTAGACAATAACTCTTTTTTTAAAATGAATGATCCAGTTATAACATTAACATAACTAGATTATAAATTCTGCCCTAATGTAAACTCCTTGAAGATAAGAATCTATTCTTCTATAGTCCCAAGGTGCTTAGGCTAGAAGTGTTTTCCAGATAACACTCAAAACATTTTATGGCAAAGCTATTAGCTGGATTAACACATGGTCAAATGGATGATCAAAGTACTGCTATAATTCATATATTTGAATTACATAATTTATTCTTTAATTCAAAATTGTTTTTTCCTTTCTTGATCCAGAGTCTCATTCTGTTGTTGTGGGTAGAATGCCATGGCATCATAGCTCACAGCAACCTCACACTCCTGGGGTGAAGTGATCCTCCTGCCTCAGCTTCCTGAGTAGCTGGGACTATAGGTGCCCACCACAATGTCCAGCTAGTATTTTCTATTTTTAATAGAAACAGGGTCTCACTCTTGCTCAGGTTGGTCTTGAGCTCCTGAGCACAGGCAATCCACCACTCGCCTTGGCCTCCCAGAGTGCTACGATTACAGGTGTGAGCTCTCGCACCCAGCCTCCTTCAAATATCTTAAACTTATGTAGTATAAAAAATTAAGTGGCCACAGCAGTTGCATAGTATTCTTGAAGTTAATCCACTACAATTAAAGGTATGTCTGAGATACTTATAAAGCCAAGTGTCACTCATTTTTTAAAGACAGTGTTGATACTTAGAACTCCTCCTGTCATCTTTAAGAATATATTTCTCAAGAAAGTGGAAATTAGGAGATCCTATCTTATTAAAATACTAAGAGATCAGTGAGATCAATGAAATTTTTTAATGTTAGAGTAAAAAGAGCTTGCTATATAAAACTGAATTTCCTACTAAAAACAGCAAATAAGACATTTAAATGAATGTATATTCTGAACACTGTATTACTGTCATACAAGAACTTTCTTCTTCCAAAGAACACAGAACACATCAAACATTTTTGAGGCATTGCCCTGAGATGCTAATTTGCACACAAAAAGGGGGGTGAGGGGTTTAGAATTTAAGTGGTACAAAAATTAAGTGCACAATAGAGGTGCAAAAGTGCCTTTAAAAAGTGATTGGTTCCCCCCTACCACTGCCCCCAGGAATCAGGAACACACACAGGTCTGCTGTTACAATGTATACTTCTTTCCTGTATTTTTATAATGAAGAATTATATTTAGTATGGATGGATGGCAGTGCCGACTATGTGGAAAAGATATAGTCTTCGCAGAGCACACTTAAATACAGTTTTGTCTCACTTTTAAACATAATTTTAACAGAAATATTTTAATTTTTTTTTGTTTAAAGACTCTTAAATTTAAAAAGGCTCTAAATATGCTGTTATGGATTGAAATACAGCTTTCCAACACAAATTCTACTTATGACTTAAGTTTTGCATTTCAAAATATACAGTCTAGTTCAAGGTTTTGAAATTTCTGGAAGTAAAAACTTCAGGCTACTTAAAAAATTAAGGAACTGGCTTATTAACAATAGGGACTTTGCTTTCAGTACTAGTATGTCCGGTAACCAATCTAAATTAGCACTGGTATTCATTAAAAGCACATTTAGATGCTTGCAAAGCCATAACTTAGAACATTATCATACGTTGCACTCTACCACAGATTTAGACATTAAGCATTTATTATAAGCATGGAATTGCTTCTGTAATTCCAACTGTTAGGAATTTCTAAATATAAATAGTACTTCAGTTTTTCTTCATTCATGCTGGATTAAGATATAAATTAAATACAATTAAATTACATTTAATCACCTCACAAATAAGAGGGATAATGAAAAATTTTGCTGGTACGTAACTACTTAAATCTGAGACATTTCACATTACTTTTCCCACTACTTCCCTAACTTTACATTAGCTTTAAGGCTATATATACAAATATGTATATTTCTAAGATAGGGAAAAAACAAATAGAACAAAATGGCTTACTTATACTAGCTTTTATACACAAAGTTTTGATTTTGTATTCAATGTTGTATTTTAGTCTTACATTTTAGTAGTTTTCTAGTGGGGACTCTGCCTACTGAATGATTAAAATTACATGGTGATAAATACAATATTCAACTAAAAGAGACAAAAATACAGAAGGGCACAGAACAGTAGTCTTTTCAATGTGACAGATTTTAAAACTTACTTTCACATGCTTACTCAGAGAAATTTAAGCCTAAAGTAAATTAGATTATTTTAATATCTACAATTCCATAAGCTTTGAAAGTTATTTTTAAAGGCCAACAGCTAAACATTAATCAACATGCTATATTTCAAATCACAAATATGTCTTAACCACTTGAATTCTACATGGGCCAATTAAAAATCACAGGCACACACTCACAAGTACACACACACACACCCCTACCACAGAGTGTTAGATTGCCAAACTTTGACGATTATTTTAATTGAACAGTAGGCAAATTCAAGCTGATGCACATCTTAATGAAAAATAAGCAGCCCAAAAGAAACCTATTTGAAAAACAGATTAAAGAACAACAGAGACTTAAATCTTTTAGTCTTTCTAATGTAAGGGAAACAGTTCCATCTATGCCTTAAGTAACAAAGTTGACCAGTTAAAGGAGACTAACATCTTTCCCTATGAGAAACATTTCATTTACAATGGCATGGTGTTTTAAAAGGCCGGGGTAAAAGAGGAATTACACATACATGATTAAATTTCTTGTTTGTTAAATCAAGCTTTATTGAAAAATGGAATTCAGAATATCTTACTAGGAACAGCAGCAGGCCCAGCCAATCATGATAGCAAAAATGTGGCAGTCTCCTACTATAGGTAGGAAGCTACTGCTTATTAATTAGTAATTAAATGTAAGGACTTGTAAAAGAGGTGCGAAGAATCAAGGCATTTTTGCCCCAAGATTGATATTCGTATGAATATACTGTATTACCTGCAAATACCCATGGCAAGAAGGAGAGAACATCCTGACAGTTAAATGGAGGGGCCAGCTTTGCCAACAATGCCAATCCCCTACCAGAACATTAAGATAGCCTCAGTAACTCCTTGGATATTCAGTTTTGTAAGATTTTGAAATTATTCTCCATAATCATGTGCGCGTTTGAACACCTAACTCACTGCTGCTGCTCTCCCTGTCCCAACCCCAAGTCCAAACACAACATGACTTGAAAGGGCTATGTATCTGTTGCATCACACAACAAGCCAAACATTTCTTGTAATTTTGATAGTGATTTAAAGCAGTTCATAATTAAATATGAGCATTTTGTACAAGGACAATTACACTTTACAAAAAAACAAAATCATACAACAAAAATTGCTGGAGTCTGATTTACAACATGAATTATGGTTTGAAATCACGTTTACATAAATCTCAAAATTTACAAAAAAAAAAAAATTTCAGTTCTGGGCTAGCTGTTGTACTGCTGAAGTTCACTGGTGTAATCACTCTCACCCATGTCAGGTCCCCTTCCTTAAAGTTGAGGATGGATGTTCAAAGGTCAACCAAGTTGAGCTGTCCTCTCCTTTGGAGGTGAAGGTAAACTTCTTGGCTAGATGAGCAGTTTTACCACATATCATCAGTTGATGTAGAGTCCTTAGAAAAGACAAACAAAACAAGGAACTAAATTAAAGTGTAAAGATGCCAAAATATACTACTTTCTGGATAATGCAAAAAGATAAGGTTTTGTAAAGTTGACTTTTAGAAGATAAATGCTTTTAAAAAGTACATAAGCATGTATGTGTGTATATGAAATAGCAACATTTAATCTGTTTAAAGAATTAACACAGGCTGGGCGCCTGTAGCTCAGTGGTTAGGGTGCTGGCCACATGCACCAGGGCCGGTGGGTTTGAATCTGCCCAGGCCTACTAAAACAAACAAACAAAAAAATAGCTGGGCATTGTGGTGGGTGCCTATAGTCCCAGCTACTAGGGAGGCTGAGGCAAGTGAATGACTTGAGCCCAAGAGTTTGAGGATGCTGTGAGCTATGATGCCAACACCATTCTGAGAGCGACAAAATGAGACTCTTGTCTCAATTTAAAAAAAAAAAAAAGAATTAACACATTGTTTTGTTTTTGGAAAATATTTAAAATACGGTTTTACAGTGAGGTTGAACAATGTATTACTCAATCAATAAATCTACAAAAAGGAATTTTCTTTTTGATAAAACGCAATTTACTTTTAGAACACATTTTTATAAACTTTTATGGCACCAGAAAAGATTAAGACCTGAAGTAACATGAGATTTGAGGAAGCTTCATACTACAATACATATACTATTTCAGAGCAGTGCCCAAATGATTTTAAGTTACTTTTCCATAAACATCACATACAGAATTGCAATAGAAAATTTAATTGGGAAATATGGCATTGTAATGTCTATTTATATAAACCTAACTCTTGATGTTATTTAAATGAAGTATATTTAGTTCAGGATGCTTGACAAAGGTATTTCCAACCACAAAAACTATTTATTAGAGACAGACATTCTGATGTTCTGTTACAGCTGCTCACAAAACTCAGAATAATTCAAGATTGTGAGTAAAGATATAATTCATGGAGGCAAAGCTGCTGAAGGTGATTGCTTGTAGAGACTTAAAAAAACCTAGGATAATTCAAACAAAAGGACTCTCCACTTTTGAGAGAGAGTCATGGCCGCTCACCATGATTATGTCCTCAATCACTCAACTGGTGCAGGCAGAGCTGAGAGCAATTAATCAGGGGTGTATGTGAAAGAGTGGGCGCAGTGAACAGCTCTGAAAATATAGGTAGGGAGGCTGCACATTCAGAGCGGGGAGGGGGGGTAGCAGAGGGAGCTGAGATGCTACTTACAGTGTCGTCATTTTTGTAAGGATTCAGTCTATTGTAAACGGCTTCAATTACATTGCGCCTAAATTTAAGAAATGCAAAAAATTAATTCTTCAGGAGGCACAACACTGCTTAGTAATTCACTGCCAGGTGTTCATTAAAATTTCAAAGATTATCTTACACTCAGAAATTATTTTAGTTCTATTTCTTGCTGTCAATAAGTAAGCCCAATATAAAGGTATTGTAGTAAAATAATTCAGATATATTTCAAGTTTCTGCTTTTCTTTTTTTCTTTTTTTTTTTTTTAGAGAGAGCGTGTTTACTTTGTTGCCCTCGGTAGAGTGCTGTAATGTCTCAGCCCACAGCAACCTCCAACCCTTGGGCTTAGGTGATTCTCTTGCCTCAACCTCCTGAGTAGCTGGGACTACAGATGCCTGCCACAACGCCCAGCTATTTTTTATTGCAGTTTGGCCACCCTCGGTATGTGGCACCAGCACCCTACCCACTGAGCACAGGCACCGCCCAAGTTTCTGCTTTTCTTAATCCTCCCTTTAAAAGCTCTATTACAACAGCCTCAGAGTAAGTTTTTGAGTAGTATTTCATTAAAGAACCCAGAGTGGTATTTATAAGGTATAGATTCTGTCTTTGCCAAATGGATTTGAAGAAGTTCCCCAAAGATGAAAGAAAGCTTGAACAGGAACTTTTATAAACCTATTTAGTGAAACAATTACAAACAACATGGCGACATTTGCAAAACAGTGGAGAATCAAGGCAGTCAGTTACTAATACATCTTTGTAGGTCAATCATATGAATATTCTAGGTAAAAACATTTTAAGCCTGGAATGACAAAATTGCCTATTCTCTCATTTATTGTAGGGGTGTAAGCTTAATGTTTAAAATAAATCAGCCTAGAGCTATGAACGTGAGTGGAGAGGGAAAAAGAAAAGACATGTATCCTCCTATATCTTTTGTGATACCGAGAACCAACTAGCAACCAATAACTAAAAATGCTGGGAAAATCATGTATCGGAACATTTCCCAGACGAAAGAAGGACTCATTGGGGTTTTACGTTTTCCAGAATTGTACAAAATCAAATTATAATGTTACTAGTGATACTTAAAATTTTGCAGTTCTGTGTAATTCAGTTTAAAAAAGTATTTCACAAGAGTATTTCATGCACGCTCTATGAGGAAATCAGTGTCGCCCAAGCTTGCACTAAAGACAACTCTCAATACAATTAAGTTAAAACAATGACACTCCGATGTCTCTTCTAAATAAGCATCAGATATCCTAATACTAAAAAACGCTGAAGTCACAGGTTAAATATTTTTATAACACAGGTAAGTACATCATTTTAGAAATTAGGTAAACACACACTTGGTTAATAGACACCTAATTTTCATATACTGACATAAAACATAAGAATGTGTAGGATGGTAACTTACTTGCTTGCCAGTTCGCCCCCTGGTGGGAGGCTGGGGATGTTCTCGCTCGCTAATGTACGCATCACATGGACTAAGTCGGGGACGCCTTCCCCCTGCTTCTTTATGATTTCTGGGAATCAGAAGTACTTTTTTTGTAAGTGTTATCAAATTTAATTAAAAAGAAAACCGAAACAAAGATAACTTAGGTTTTTAAAGATGATATTTAACACATGTGAGATTTTCTAAAGTGGTATCTTAAAAAAAAAATCAGGTTGACCATTCAAAATTTATGATGAAGGGATGCACAAAATGACATAAAGATTAACTTCAAAGAATGAAAACAATCCAGATAAAAACGTGGAAAGAAAAAATATTCCATGTTAAACCAACGTATTATATAGTAAGGGATACGTGTGTACAAGTGAAAACATCCTTTCTTAAGATGTCAACTCGTTATTTCTGAGATCACTCTTTTCTTTAGACTAGAAACATATTTCCTGAACTTTGCCCAAAATTTTTTTTGAACCAAAAAAAATTCAAAATTTGAAAAAGAATAACCTTTAAGTATAGGGGAATGTATTTATTATACACTAACCCAAATTATTTTTACACATACATTTGTATTTGCAAGATGATACTTAAGTAGCGTGTACAGTTGGGTCATACACTTGAACATCACTCTCAGCTTAGCATATCTCTAAAGTATCCTTAAATGATATGTTGTATAGATATACCATTTCCTTCTTTGATTACTTGAACAAAGCCTTGACTAAAGGTCTAAATTTCACTACAAAAATTCTAAGAGAAAGATTTGATAAACCATACAAATACGTTTAAAATAACTTGAAAATATCCAGTTATTAAATAGGGATAGTGATAGGATCTGCAGTCCTGCCCTGCAGATGCATATTGCTACTTATATCACGGAATATAAAAAATTATGAGCAAAGAAACTTACAAAGAATTCAAACTATCCACTTTAAGTAAAAGAAGGTTCCACTTGGAATTTTACTACACTGAACTGTATGTGAAAGTCAAGCCAAAAGTATTTGTAAGGTATACATTCAAGTTTTATTCAGTTCTTATTTTTCAATGTTTATAGCAAGGAATGGTATTTTGTTTGTTACCTCTGAGGCAATAAATTATCATTACACCTCTCAGTTTTTAAATACCTTTGAAAATAACATTGCATATAAAGAATTTTCATCCTTTGATCAAGCCTCAAATTATCAAGACAGACATGGCTACCCATAATATTCTTTCCATGGTTTGAATTGTCCTTTTAGAGTAAAGGCCAAATTTTACCATCTCTTATGCTTTTTTTAAAAAACCAGTCTTAAATCTGAACAAAAAGCAAAGATCTCAGATTTGGTTTGTCAAGTTCCTTTATTGTGTAATCTTTAACATCTAATATATTTATTCTACATGGTTCTAATGCTGGAAATCTACTGTACAAAAATAAAGGGATTTGATGTTCACCTAAACTACACAATATCACAATCTAAAAC
>CAUYQV010173117.1:0-13685 GCA_963574575.1 Galagoides demidoff | reverse complement strand
GAATGTTTTAAAACTATAACTGAGAAAATGACATGAAGGCTGTGTTGATCAGTTTGATGGAAGTATTTTGGTTTGCATGTGAAAACCCCACACTGTACCCCAGAAGTGCATTAATGTACATAGTTACCATTCAATAAAATTTAAAAAAAAAAATCTTTATTTGGCAATGAAAAAATGTTTTTATAAATAGAATTGAATTTTCTAAAAGGAGTCTTTCTGATATACAAAAGTGAGAACTTACAGGCTGAGAGGGTATTAAGGGAGTTTCTACCCAACAGGAAACAGAAATTTGATAGATCAAAACTGAAGTAAGTGACATGAAAAAAAAAAATAAAACAATGTCAGGTTTGCCCCTCATCCAGCTGAGACTAAAGCGTAGATAACATGCACACACATGTAACCGCACTCAGGTGCATTCTGCCTTAGTGCCAGCTGTTTCACCCAGCAGTATGTCATAGACTATCCCATCCTTACATAGTCTTCAGGAATATAATTTTTTTTTTGAGGCAGAGTCTCACTTTGTCACCCTTGGTAGAGTGCCCTGGCATCATAGGTCACAGCAAACTCAAACTCTTGGGCTCACGCGATTATCTTGCCTCAGCCTCCCATATAGCTAAGACTACAGGCACCCACTACAACACCTGGCTATTTTTAGAGACAGGGTCTCACTCTGGCTCAGGCTGATCTCGAACCTGTGAACTTAGGCAATCCACCTGCCTCAGGCTCCCACAGTGCTGTGATTACAGGAGGAATATAATTGTTAATGATGGTGATACCCCTAGACATCTGCCCTCTAACAGATGCAACTCAAATGTTTACTCAGGCTATTATTTGTTTTCCTACGTAGATATTGGTTTTTAACCTAACACTATGTTTACTATGTAAATACAGATGTATTAATGCATCTGTAGATAATTACAATTATCCTAAAAAATAAATAGAAAATGGAAAAGTGATTTTTTTCCTTATTATAAGTATTTTATACCCTGCAAGTTCTTTTACTTTCTTTTACAGCATACTAAATCTTGATTAGAGAAAATAATTTAATGAAATTAAACCATATAGTGGGTAAGAAGTAATTAGGTTTAGCTTGATATATAGAAATTATTTATTTAAATCAAGAACCATGTAACGGCACGGAGTGAAATTCTAACAAATGGCTTCTCCGTATCCTCTCACTCCAAGTTGAAGTCTCAACACAGAACAAACACTTGCCAAAGTGGAAGCTGGATCTCTGCCACCACTAATGGGAGGAGGAGGCTTTTCTTGGCCTTCACCTAAAACGGGGTAAGAGGCCCACCTTCGGCAGGAATCTTCCCCATGGATAACAGTAAATTTCACAATTTTCTTTAGTTCTGGTGCAGTGAGGCTACCTAATGACCGGCAACGTGGAGGAGGAAGGGCTGCCCGGGGATAAGATAAAGTAACTGAAAGATTCTTCAGAATTCAGAGCAGAAGCAGGAATGTAAAAATTCCTGAGCTTTTGCCTCTACTCAGCTCATAAGGAAAGGAAGGGGGAGAGGCAAGTGAAAGTGATGAGGGCGCTGGAGTTCAGAGGTAAGCCTTGTTGGTTTGGGCGATGTCTGTTCCTATTGTTAGAACATCCCGGCACACTGCTGGCAACTCTCAAAATGAATATGACAAGTCTAACATGCAAGATTAATGCTCCTTCCTGCATCATGGGATGTTATAAATACAACTGTAGCTTTTTATAAACTGCCAAGTGGTATGCCACCCCATGGAAAGCAGATAAAGGAAACCCAAGAGAGACTAATTTTGAAAGAGGGAAAATAATGACATCATTGATCCATTTTAAATGCATTTCAGAAAACATTTAGAAACGTTCACACACCATGAGGATACAGGAATTCTACAGCCCAAAACACAAATTGTGTATGTGGTAGGGGGCTGTGCATACATCTGAGTGCATAAAAAAAATCTTCTGGGAAATGACATACAGATTTTACCTATAGGGAAAAGAATACATGCCATCATGGTGGTGTTTTTAAGGTAAAAGTTAAGTCTTGCTCTAAATCCTTCATTTTCAAGCCCAGAACCATTTTTTTTCACAGCACATGAGCCTGAGCCCTGCCTCCTACCTGCGCTGGTGCTGGTGCTGGGACTGGCCTGGGTGGCGGGCGGGGGCTGCCCATCACTCAGCTGCTTCACTCGTTTGCGGTGGGACTTGCCGTTGGAATGGACCTGGGCCTGGGCTGCCGAGTTCAGCTGGATGTTGCACACCTCACAGAAGGAGAACAGAATTTTCTTTTTCTCTTTGTTCAGCTGGTCCTCAGGCCTGTCGTTCTTTATCCCCTTGTCATCAAAGCCCCGTAGAAAAGTTGCCATATTCATAGTTCCATCTTCAAGGAGATTGTCAGGGCTTAAGGAGTATTTCACGCCTGAAAAACAAAAAAATATACAAATGCTTATGAAATTATATGTGTCTTCTTATTTTCTAATATGATTACAGTAAATTTTTTAATTGTACGGTTTTAGCTAAAAGTCCCCCAGCTACTCAGTGGTTACTCAAGAAATTCAATGGAGGTATCTAACTAAGCAGGCCTGGTATCTGAACATGAGTTCCTCTGTCTGGAGCATGTTATACCCCATCCTTGCCTCCCCTTCATCTCCCAATCTCTTTGCCTCTTTTACTGCTCCCCACCAACCCCATGAGATCTTAACTGGCACATCACCCTGTCCAGGAACTCATTCCGACCTGGGACACAAGGCAGAATCTGATTAAATGCTCACACAGACGACGTGATCTCCCTCTCTAGTGCCCGTCTAGTGAGCATGCCATAGCTATTCATGTAATTTACGTCTCTCTTCCCATTAGAGTATAAGCTCTGTGAGGGATATACTCAGGATATCCTTTAGTCCTAGAACTGCAGCTTTTACATAAAAGGATTCTAAATACCCACTACACAAAGGAATAAATGATATTATGAACCCAGAATTGTGAAAATGTGACACACATGTACATAACCCACACACAGCGGCACACAGACTAATAGACACATCCCCTAACTGTGGAGGAAGAAGCAGAGAGGGAAACGCAGTATGTCTGCAACTTACATTGGGCTGTGTTTTGCAGCCCCTCTAAGAGACGGCCAGTGGGAATCCGGACATACTTTCTTATAGATGTAGTGAAACAAATTGTTTTTAGGTTTCCAGATTAGCCCATAAACATCAATTTAATCTTTGATGAAGTCAAAATGCAGAGCATCTGAAATACAAAACAACAGAAACAGAACATTATGCTGAACTGGTGGTTGGAATAGAACAAAGCAAAAGAAGACGTAATTTGGTTGAAGTGCTGACGTTTTTCTTCACTTATTCAGGGGATCATATATGGATGGATTATAACCGAAAGGAGGATTTCAAAGGGAGTTCTGAGTCCCTGGGGACCCTTGCAGGGGAAGATTGACTTGGCCTTTTGTTTTGTTTAGGGTCACTTTAAAATATGTGCATTTCAGTTAATATCAGGATAAGCAGAATTTTTATACTTATCTGTGTGACTGTGACAATGTTTTGGTCTACAATATGAATAAAGAGAAAGATACTCTCAAAGAAGAAGTAGGGAGAAATTTGGCAAAAATCAAAGGAAAAGCAGTTGGGCTGCGGTGAACAATGCAGTTCCATGAGGGCTGGAGAATTCGTGGGGATTTCCACCTAGGGGACAAACTCAGGGAGGTGAATAAACAATACATATACATGTATATATTTGCTCTGAGTTGGCTTAGAGCTCTATAGAAAGGAAGGAACAGTGAGAGAAGATATATGGAGTGTTTCATGTGCCAAAAACGTGTATGTGTATCTTCTTCTTATTTACACTCATACACCCAATTGTGAAGGTTGTTTGAATTTTGCTAATTTTTGTACATAAAACCCCTTTGTTCTATACTTAACTCTCTGATGATACATCAAAACGGACTCTATCATAAAATATTTTCCAAATGAATTTATTCCTTCTTACTCTCCAGAAAGGCAGTTTTGGTCCTTAAAGTCTACTCATACCGCATAAATCAGTATGGTTTAAACAGTTTCTATGGCTAAGCTACGGAAAATAATTCAGCTATAATTAAAATGTGATTTGAACTACACATACATTTATATACTTGCTTTTATTTCTTAAATCCAAAACATTATAATGTCACAAGCCATTTTTCTCATAAAACTTTAGAAAATGTCAGTGTCATATAAAAACTATGTTCAAATATATTAGCCTATATCCTCTCATAAAATATTAAAATATATCATAAGAATTAACTGAGAAAAGATAAAGAGATAAGTAATTTTTAAAATGAGCTCAAATTAATATACTTTGCCCTGTCTAGAAAATAAATCCATTGCAAAATATTAAGAAAAGCCAATTAACTTTTAACCTTGCAAAGCCAGGCCAGGCACCATCTTACTCAGTCATTGAAACCTAGGTTTACATTTTGACTCAAGCAGCGAATGTGCCTGACTTAGCCAAGAAACGCTGACACTCCCATATGAAAATTCAACTTCTTTGGAGGTGTTTGGCCTTGCCCATGCTGTGAGTAAACACAAGGTATTTCAGAGAAACAGGACATAGATCATCATAATGTTCTGTTTTAAACTTGAAATCTAAAAAAAATAACTCTTTTGTTTTCAAGGTCTTATAAAAGATTAAGCCAGCTCAGCTTACCTGCACTTTCCTGATTGCCATTGTCCATTAGAAATTACCTTCTAAAGGGCTCAACTACAACTTGGACTCTACCTAACAAATGCAAACAATGGGACCCAATTGTTTGCACATTCATATTAATCTGAAATAATAATAAAGTAAAATAAAATAAAAGTTAAACTTTTATTTAAGTACATATATATATATATTTAAGCAGAAAGAAATCTTCAAAATAAAATGAATGTCTCTTCTAGAATTCTCCTGTAACCTCTTCAGAGTACCAGTACCCTTCATTATCTGTTATCCTATTTTACCTTCTCCTAGAGTTGCTCTCTCTTACAGATGACCTTCCAAGCCTCCATACTGTATTTATTGGTCCCTCCAGTGAGGGTCCAATGCCTAGGGGTGCAGTATGCATTCTGTCTACCAAATCTCAATTGATTAGTCCTATTTATGGCTTCATACTTCCTTCCCTCTCAAGGGAAAAACAAGGTCAGGTCCCGTTAATGGGCACTTGAAACCAGAGTATATTTAGCTCCAGAGGTCTTGGGAAAAGGACCTAGAGGTAGTAGAGAGGTAAGATATCAGAATCTCAAAATCCACTTTTGGCCTGAGATGATATAATTTCTAGATTATGACTGTGATAACACTGATAATAGCAACTTTCTGGCTAGGGGGAAAGTAGCAGTGAGTTTAAATGGAAGAAGAGAGAAAAATATCACTTTCCTCACTTTCTATTTTAAAGTTCTTTATCAGACTATCTTAAATTATATGCTTCCCTTGCATGAAGCAGAAGGACCAGCAGGGGTGTCTGATTCTGAACAGAGCAGTGGGCAGTATTCTACTTTGGACCACCAAGAGTTAGGGTAAGAAAAGTTGGAATAATTGGACCAATATTTTATGCTATTTTTCATAATTTTATCAGATTAGATGACCGATGACTTAATACTATGAAAGAAGAAGATTTTGGTGTAGGTGAAGAAATGAAAAAAGGTTGATCCTTGAGTTGCTGCTTTTGGGGAGAAGAGCTGATGGATCCAAAATGGACAGTCAGTGAATATTAAGGAAGTGATTTTAAATGCTGGGAGGTGCTTCATCAGGAAAATTTTCTAATATAACAACTTTCCCTAGAACTGTCTGTGACCTACACAGTTATCTATTTTTTTAAGTAATAATTTGAGAATAACAGGAAACTGACTCAGAGGTAAAGACATCTCTGTTGTACATATAGTGGAATACCCTCTTTGACACGGAGTGGCCACATCGGATGGAGAACAGGGAAGGAGGCTGCCTCCCTTCTAATGTGTGAAAAGGCTCTGCCTCCACTCTGTGGGCTTATTCTATCATTCCTCAAAACAAGTCAGTCAGTTTTATCCACTTCCCATTCATTCCTCATCTCCTAACAACCCAGCTCACAATTCCTTTCCAGATGGAGTGCTTGTCCTTGTTAGTCACTACAAACATTCCCTAACTGCCTCTCCTGGCCCCTCACTCTTCTTCAAACTCATGATGGTCCTCTCGCCAGGGCCTCTCCTGCATCTGCACGCCAGAAGCATCGTGCGCATATGGCCAGCATGGCACATGCCCTTGAATTATTGTTTTAATTTCTTGCATAGTTTTATCATATTTATATAGTGTATTTACTTGCTCATTTCAGTAAATTTTTATTGACTATGCAGGCAGAGGGCTGGACATCAGGAGGCAACAGTGAGCAGGGTAGATGGAATGCCTGAGGGCACCCTACAAGCTCATGAGAAATACAGAGGAGAAAACAAGAAATTACAGCACAATAAATACTTTGGAAAGGCCGATATTTTCTTTCTTTGCTACATTTCAAGCTCCTCAAGTATAAAACCTATGGTTTATTCACCTTTGTATTTTCAGTATCTAAGGTTATATTTAGTACAAAATGGGCCCTTAAGAAATATTGGCTGAATAAATGAATGCATTGTATTTGTGAGGGGGTGTGGTGGGCATGTGGTGTGTGTGGGGTATGTATGGTTGTGTGTAGGGTGAACATAGTGAGTGGTGTGGATATATGTGTGGAGTGGGGGCCATGAGTATACAGTGTGTTTGGTGTATATGGTGTGTGGGTTTTGTGTAAGATATGTATTTGTGAATGCATATGCATGGTGTGTGGGGTTTGCAATATATGCAGTATGTGATGTGTGTAGTGTGAGGTGTTTGTGGTGTATGTGCTGAGTGGTGTGTATGTGTATGGCATAGGTGGGGTATATGTGTGGGGTATGTGTGTATGATGTGGTTGGTGTGTGTAGTGTGTGGTTTGTGTTATGTACTGTGTACATGGTGTGGGGGGTGGAATGTGTGTGATGTATGTGGTGAGGGGGGTGGAATATGTGTGATGTGTGTGGTGTGTGCAGTCCTGGTGGTGAACACACTAACCAACATCAATGCTTTCTACTCATTTTAGCTTTTATGTGGGATTAGTACACAGCTGTTCACATCTTGCAATTAGGACAATGACAGTGCAGTCCCCAAGGAAAAAATGCCACCACTCACTTGCAAACTGAAACACCAACTGTTTAGTAGAAAGTCATTCATCCTTTAATTAAAAATAAAGCTTGAAATTCAACTTCTGTCACAGTAGGTCACACACTAACATGTGCCAAAATCCATGTGATATTAGCTCTTTCCTGCAATCAACTTTCACTAGGAAGGGAGCCCTAGGTATGGTGAGAGGTTTAATACTTTGTGAAGATAAAAACACAACGAGGAAGAACACGCAGCACTCTGACACTGATGCTTGCCCACTTAACTATGTTGAGACTGCCTGGTACTGACTTAAACTTCTACTTCAAAGAGGTAAAATGTTGCATTCCTAAGTACCAGGCTACAAACAATTTCTTTCCTAAAAATAGAGTTTTGGAGAAAATTAAGATGTCAATCAAGCATGGGCCTTTTGTTGCACGTTTCAGTGTTTATTTCATAATGGGATCCAGATATGGGAGGCTGTATGGGACTCAAGTCAACTAGTGTTTACTCATTTATTAGGCATTGACTATATGTGTCACCCTATCCTTGGCCTTCTGGAGGCTATGATGGCTAAAGAAATATATAAAATAAAGAACATTAACAATTAAAAAGCCCATAATAAACTAGAAGAGGCAATCGTTCTTCAGGAGAGTGACTATGGAGAATTTTTGCATAATTGTCCCCAATGTACACTGAACATCCTTTTATAGCATTTTTGCTTTATTATATTGAATGAAATTATTGCTTAGTATTTGATTTCATGACTAGACTGTTCATCTGTCTCATTTCCCCCCCCCAGTCACCCACTGGCACTTTGTTGAGTGCTAGTAAAACAGATTTTAATGGTGTCCCCTGGTCTAGTGTGAATCCCAAGAGACTTTGACACCTTCTCAGATGGCTGAGCAAGAAAAACTGACATTTTAAATGCATTCAGTAGTTTGTTTCCCTCGAGGAAAAGTTTTGAGCTCAGCTTTGAGGGCACACTGCTTCTTTGTTTAGGGAAACATCTTAGAGAATCTTTCCACTACATGAAGGTAAAGGATACGCTCTATTCTGTAATGGAGAGTCTGGAGATAATATGGCTCCAAGGAACTTAATTTATTTTTCATAATCATATAAAAAGTTGTCTTCACTGTGGCACAGCTGCCTCTCTGCAAATTATGTTTTCTTTCACAAAATATTTCTTTCTTGTAAGTGGATTTAAATTGTATTGTCCCTGAAAGTGTTTGTTAGATACTGGGAGATGAACACGCTTTCTTATTCAAGCAGTTAACCACAGGCGATCAGCAGGGACTGGAGGCTTATAGGGAGGATGTGAATACAGCTCAGGGAAACGTCTCAGAGGATCTTTCTATTACATGAAGGGAAAGCACATACTCTATTCTGGAGATAATATGGCTCCAAGGAACTTTGAAATACATCTTCCCTTAAGAACAGACGGAACACCCTGGGAAAATCTCAAAAACCGGACCGTACTACATTAAGCCCCATATCGAAGGTCATTCCAAATTGAATAAACCCAACTTTGAGGAAAACACTGACGTTATTCTGAATCTTCCTAAGGACTAAAGGGAAAGGCTACACCTCTGTGGATGGGTGTAGGAAGGAAGAGATGTTTCAGCCATTGCTTTTACCAAATGATTCACAGTGGGCAGGAAAAGGACACTCAGAGACTGTGAGACTGGATCTGGGCCTTGGGGGGACAAGAGGTCTATGACCCAGATATGAGAGATATCTGGTAAACTGACCCATGAAACACAGTGAAGGCCTGGGGTTGGGCAGAGAGAACTTTGCATGGTGTGAGCACCTGAGGAGGGCTTTCATCTGTGAACTCAGGGAACCTCTAGATCTATCTAAGTTACAATTATTGAGCTCTCTTATACATGCCCCCCTGTTTTTTAATTTCTAAGCCATCAGCAAAGTCATGCAAACATCACAGTAAATATTCCTATTGTTAAGGGGAATTATGCCAGAGGCTGGCGTGGCAGCTAGGATGAAAGGCATATATATATGAGAGTGTAGCAGTGGTGGGCTGGAGGATGCTGGTTACCAACAAGCAAGTGGAAGGCAGTGGTCCAAAACAAGGCAGCTGGTCAAGATGTCAAACATCAACTGGCTTGGGACATCTCAGGGACTCAAAATATGCTCAGGAAGGGCAAACTAATAAAATACTAGAATTCTTGCATCAAGTAGAGATTTGAACTATTTTTTAAATTAGTTAATAAGATATATGATGGGTAAATAGGTGGGGACATCTGAGTTACCTAAATATAAATAAAATAGGTTATTTTATTCTCATTTATTATCATAAAATAGATTGAAAGACAACTATATGTCTAGCATTTATAAGGTGCTCCAAAAATCTTTGACAAAATGAAGTAAGTACAGTCAGTAATTAATTCAGTTGTAGTTCAGCTTCCGCCAAAAGCTGCTGGTTAATTTGGCTTTGGTCTTTAGAAAGCTCAGTGGCTGAATATCAATGCAGATCAATGTTTTTTTCTTGGAATTCTTGATTTTCAAAGTACTCCAAGTTACTATAACATATAAATAACATAATAATGTCAATAATTAGAATATGGAATGAATTTTGTTCTTAATGCCAGCATATCGCTTGTATATGTACATGTCAGATAAAAGTAGGGGTAAAAGTATTTTGTATGCTCAATACATAGAGATTCTATGATTAGAAGGAAAATTATGTTTCTTATTATAACAATAAATCATTGCAATAATTAATGTAAATTATGAAAGCTATTAGTTTCATATCACAAGCAATACTAAAAATCAGTTAAATAGAAAAACAGGTTGACAGGTAAATATAGAACTATAGAACTAGCTAACTAACTATTGAGAGAAACACATACTTATTGTGAGATACAAATATTTATAAACAGTTAAATAATATTGAGAGAGAAATCAGATTACAATGTAATTCCAACCTTTGTAGAATTACAGATTGTGCTAGCTTTCATGTTATTAATAAATAACTTTTAAACAATATATTTAATTTCATTATAGCATGAACATTTATTTCTAGAAAAAAAGAATCATATTTAGGAAGGTGAATTAAAAGCAAAAGATCAGCTTTGCTATCTCAAATTATTACCTCAAGGAGATAAGTAATTCTTAAACACATATTACGATACGCTTTTCTATTTTCTTACGTGAAGTGTTATTTTTAAAGATGGAATAGGCTTTATTCTTAGTCAAATATTGGTTTTAACACATGATTTTTGGTATTCAACCAGAATGCGTACATGATACATCTCCGGTTGTAAGAAAAAGCAATGTTTATAGTGTGGGATCCACAGTCTTCTTCAATGAAGAAATCTAGACTCCATTTACTCTATGCTCTGCCTGGCACCACTGCACAGCAAGAGACAGCAGCAGAGCACAAGAGAGTGAACTTCAAAATATAACCCAGCACAAAGACCTGAGAAAGGGCAGATATCACAGCCCTGTGCCTGCCTCTACCATTGCCAGGGCAGGAATGAAAACTTTGCTAAGAGGACCCTCGCAGACCAACAGCTGAGCTTTCCGGGGAGGTAGGAACACACTCCCCTACCTGCTGCTGAGCCTTCTAGGAGTGGAAGGGAACACGAGCAATTGAATTCATAGGATTCTCAGCTCATCATTTAAAATGTACAAATAAGAAGGGTATTTTCTGGCTTTGCTATGTAGGAAAGAATAGTT
The DNA here is from genome assembly GCA_963574575.1 of Galagoides demidoff. Taxonomy (NCBI): domain Eukaryota; kingdom Metazoa; phylum Chordata; class Mammalia; order Primates; family Galagidae; genus Galagoides; species Galagoides demidoff. The sequence goes on along the minus strand of CAUYQV010173117.1, from coordinate 2,848 downwards.
AGAGTCAATTAAAGACAATGTATTACCCACCCTAGTTTTATTTCCAGTCATAGTCTCTATATTCTATCTAGACACACTTTTATAGTTATCGCATTTCTATTCATTATAAAATTACTTTCAATCATTCTAAAAATTTTGAAAAATACAAAAGTAAAAAAAGATTAGAGGAAAATTCTTCAGATTCCTTACAAAATTAACCATATTTTGTTATGTTTATTTCTAGCCATTTTTGTTTATAGTTGACACATAAGGCTTGTTCATGTTTATTTTCAACCTTTTTTGTTTGTTTATAATTGACGCATAATAATAGCTCGTTTATTTCTGTCCTTTCTAAAGGCACATATTGTTTTCACAGAGTTCTAGTTAGATGGCAGATACTTGCTAAAAGTTGAAACACGCAAAATATATTATCATCAAGCTCTTAAACTGATATGTTTACCTACAATTTCATGAACAAGAAGTTGATATTTTCCCTCTGGTATGGATCAAAAGCAACTGTGACAAGTGTTCAGAAGAGACACAGTGCAGTGAATAGATAGGGGCTGCCATGGGCAGGGTTGCCCAATAAGAGATAATGCTCAGATGAAGAGGCCAGACCCGGTGGCTCACACCTGTAATCACAGCACTCTGGAAGTCGGAGGTGCGTAGATCGCTTGAGCTCAGGAGGTTGAGAGCAGCCAGAACAAGACCCCCATCTCTAAAAAAATGCCGGGTGTTATGGCAGGTGCCCGTAGTTCCAACTACTAGGAAGGCTGAGGCAAGAAGATCCCTTGAGCCCAAGAGTTTGAGGCTGCTGTTAGCTATGATGCCATAGCCCTCTATTGAGGGTGACAAAATAAGACCGTGTCTCAAAAAAAATATTAAGAGCTAAAAGACGAGTAGGAGTAGATGGAAGAACATTCCAGGCAAAGGAGATCCCACATGCAAAGGTTCAGAAGCAAGAGGAAGAATGGCAGGTGCGACAAATTCAAAGCAGCCCATCCATCCAGAGCAGACAGGGAAAGGGGGGATGAGATGTGAGAAAGGACAGCAGAGCAGAGCCAGGACCAGTAATGCCTCTGCAGGCCAAAGGGAGGTGTTGGTTTAGGAAAAGGAGGAAGTGCCTTAAACTTGGGGCCTGATGTGATCAGATTTGAGTTGGGAAAAAATCACAGTAAGAGTATGAGAGACAAGGGCTGTGCAAATTAGCTTGATTTAGTCATTCTACACCATATATCGTATGTCAAAAAAATGACTCTTATATGAAAACTTCTTCAAACCAACAAGACAAACAACTGAATAGTAAAATGAACAAAAGTCTTAAATTCAGGAAAGACAATACCCAAACAGCAAATACACATATGGAAAGGAACTCAATCTCATTAGACATTAGGGAAATGCAAATTAAAACCACAGTGTGATACCACTACCCTTACCAGATTGAAAACAACAGAAAATACAAAGTATTTGATGAAGATGTAGAGCCACCAAAGCTTATACACACTGGTGGAAGTATAAACTGGTACAGCCACTCAGGAAGACTGGATAACTACTGAGCTGAGCACATGCAGAGTTTAAGTCCCAGCAATTTTATTCTTAGGTATCTTGTACCCAACAGAAAAGTGTAGATGTGTTCACCAAATGAACACATATTCTCTAGAATGTCCACAGAAGCACTACTCACAATAGTTCCAAATGTCTGTCATTGTTAGAATAGACAAATATATTATTACATTAATCTCCACAAGAGAAAGACATGCAGCAACGATAATGAATGAATCACTACTACATGACACAACATAGGTGAATCCCGAGAATAATACTGAGCAAAAGAAGCCAGATTAAAAGGTTACAAATCATAGTAAACCTCCATAGTTGGCCTCCACCCTATACTGACCAGCTCCTTAAGTTGACCTAATTGTCATAGACCACACGTATGTATCAGTAGTTCCTTATGTTGATTACCTTCTTATGTTAACCAGTTTGTTACAGTCCTGAGGGTAGTCAGTTTACAGAGGTTCTACTATGCAGAGTGGACATAAAGACCATGTACAATTTAAAATACTTTAACAGAATAAATTGCACACAAACTTTATGTCCACCCATACATGATTTCATATATTTATATAAAGTAGGAAAACAGGTGAAACTAACCAATGATGTTGGAAGGCAGGCTAGTGAAGGTAAGGGGGGGGGTGATGAGTTGATGTGAGCACAACATATACTGATAAACTGTTCTGAGTCTTGAGCTGGGTGCTGGGTACACAGGTGTGTTCAATTTGTAGAAATTCATCAGTCTGTATATTTGCAATAGTCATACTTTTTTGGATGTATATTATACTTCAACCATGTTTTAAAGTTATATGTTCAACATAGAAAATATTATAATTTCTAACAAAAGGAAGCAAATTAATGTCCCCTCAAACCAACAACACAAGCTGTGTACAGGAATCCCTCATTTTGTTGCAGTTCACATTATTGCACTTTGTGGATATCGTATATTTTACAAATTTGACATTGTAGCAACCCTGCCCTGAGCGACAGAAAATCTATTAGTGCCATTTTTCCAACAGCAGGTGCTCACTTCAGGTCTCTCTGTCACATTTTGATAATTCTCAAAATATTTCACACTTTTTCATTGTTATTATTATATCTTCTCTCCTTATTGGTGACCAGTGATCTTTGATATTACTATCATACTTGTTTTGGGGCTCCGCAAACTATACTCACATTAAGGTGGCAAACTTAATTGGTCAATATGTGGACAGGCTGACTGCTCCACTGACCATCCATTAGCCTTTTCCTTCCCTCTCCCCAGGCCATCCTAATCCCTGAGACACAACAATATTAAAATTAGCCAAATTAGGCT
>CAUYQV010173114.1:0-36970 GCA_963574575.1 Galagoides demidoff | reverse complement strand
AAGTCCTTTGTTGATGGCATCGACTTTTCTAAATACCAACCTTGCAACATGATTGCTATGGATGAAACTGCAGTGTTTATGGGTCAAGGAGCCCAAACAACAATTGAACAGAAGGGTGCCTCCTCAATCTACATTCCCTCCACTGGTCATGAAAGTTCACGTGTTACCTGTATTTTGGCCATTTGTCTGGATGGAAAGAAAGCTACACCTCTTATCATCACTAAGGGCAAGAAAGATAAGATTGAAGGTGTTTCCGGCATTTATGTTCTTGGTACAGAAAAAGCCTCATGCACACAAGCAGTTATAAGGAAGTGGCTTGATTTAATGCTGCCACTTGTTTTGCGAGGTCACCAAAGAGGTCTGCTGGTCTGGGATTCAGCCAGTATTCACTGTGCTAAAGATATGAAGAGAGAAAAAATAGATCAAATAATGATTCCCTATGGAATGACTGCCTATCTGCAGACTCTTGATATTGCAATAAACAAGCGATTCAAAGACCATTTGCATATGGAAAAAAACGATTTCATTGAAAATAGAATGATAAGAAATCATCGAGGAAAATTTGTGAAGCCTAGCCTGCAAGAGGTCATGGTTTGGGTGAAGAATTCATGGAATAAAATCACTTACAGTGTTGTTGCCAATGCACTCCGAGCAGATTACATGGATAAGAGCTGCTCATTTAATGAGAGTTCTATTGCTCAACATGAAAGATTGGGGCTAATGGTTCTAAAGGAAATGGAGTCTCAAGAAATTCAGGATGGAATTCTGGGTCTGGAGAGTTATGACGATGTTCCAGAGGATGACTTAACTATGTTTGAATAAATGTAGATTGTTGAAGACATCCCCTGAAAATAAGCCCTAGTGTATCTTCTTGAGAAAAAAATAAATATAAGACAGTGTCTTATTTTGGGGGAAACACAGTAGCTCTCTGGCTTCCCTCTCCAAATTTGCAAATGAGCAGATGATCCTCATTTGTTGGGGTGCCATTACTACAGCTGTCATTCTTTTTTTATCCCTTCTCTCTTTTTTCTCCTCTTCCTCCTGATCTTGATAATAAAAGACAACTATGGCCATTTTAAGTAGATTCCCAGGTTATGATCTAAGACTAGAGCCAATTTCTGGAGTTTTCTTTGAATGTCTGGGGCCACCTGAATGATAAATTTATCTTTTAAGATAATTTGGCCCTGTAAAGAGTTGGCTGTCACCTGAGTGTGTTTTCTCATCACCTCCCAAGCCGCTCAAGAAAAGCTGAGGGACTTACATTTTTCTCCTGGTAAATAGTAGACAACTTAGAATAATTCATAGGCTTTTTCTTAGATCAGTGTAAACCTTCCAGGATACACGTTAGAAAATTTTTACGCCACCAGTCACCTTGTTTCTCAGGGTCCCATTCAGGATCCTCAAAGGGAACTGTCTATCTTCCCGTGGGGTCTCTTTCCCTTTCCTCAGGACACATACTGACATCAGTATTGGGCATAAACCACAAATCACCTTACTTTCTAGCTTCATCTAATGTTTCATTTTCCTCATTTAAAGTCGAAGTTTGATCTAGTAGTAGCATTACATCTCTCCAAGAGAGGTCTAAGATTTGTCCTAACCTCTGGAGGACATTTGGGTACCTATCTGAGTCATCAGAAAATTTCCCTAAATCAGCCTTAATTTGTTTTAAACCTGCCAGAGAAAATGGAGTGAATACTTGGACACTTCTCCTCTCACCACCAGTGGTTTAGACCAAGGGACACAAAGAAGGGTATAGTTGCTTTCTGGGGTCCCAAAAGGACCAAAAGAAACTCTCAAAATATTCTTTCTTGGGGTTTTCTAGGGGCATGGAGGAAGGTGTGGAAGAAGTAGGTGGTGGGTTTGAAGTAGGTGATGACAGTGGATCTTTCAGGAATCCCTGGCCATTTGGGGAGGTTATTACAGCTAAGAGGGCCGGATCTATCTGACAGGTTTTACACAGTTAGGGTTTGTCTCTGAGAAAAAGAAAGCTTGCACATAATAATTCAGACCATTTCCTCTTTTGTTTCCCATAATTTAGAGTACTTCCTGGTGGCCATTATTCACCATTGGAAAGTTGATAACAGGCCAGGCCTAGGTGTAGAAGAGAACCATACATTCTTTTTTCAGCGTCTGGGGATCAAACATGTCCCAGTGCTTCAGAATACAGTCCAGCAGGGTGTTCCGGCAGCATAGGCCAAAAAATCAGGTATCTGGGAGCCTGAGGGCAAGAGGCTGTTAGTGGTAGTGGTCCCAGGGATCCACTACCCAGATAGTGGTCCCACCTGATGAAAATTCTCTTAAAGAGAGAACATTACCCATCTGTGGGAAAGAACAAATGCTCAGGGCTTTAATCAATCCCACCCTGTATTCCTGGGTTGTCACAGCGTCCTCTGACTGACCGAAGAAACCTTCCAGCCAAACAAAAGGAAGTGTCCCTCCAATGTTTGGGGGAGAACCCCTGAGGGGAGTGGCCTTCTCGGCTCATGTGCTTGTCTGGATTTAGCTGCAATTACCAAAGTAGCACTTCCTACAGCTGGCTCTCCTGTGATTATTACCTGCAGGCAGCATACCTGGAGATATCAGGTATCAGGAAGCCTGGCCCCACCTGATGCAAGTTCTGCTCCTTTCTGCGCCTGCCCCAGAGTATCAAAGTGGGGGTGAACCCTGCCCTAGGGAAATGACCATGTGGTGTTTGCACATTTCCCTTTTATAATTTTTACAAGCTTTATCCAAATCCCCAGCAACAAAGGCAAATAGGCTTTCTGTCATAAGTAGGCCTTAAATGCTCGGTTTTCCACCCTCTTTTCTTCCCCAAACATTAGCAAGGTAACAATAATTAAACTCAGGGTTGAGAGACACTGTAACATTTTTGCATTACAAGCAGCTACAACTAGGCAAAGTCTTAGAGAAACCCAGAATGACTTTGAACCCTTCAATTTACACCAAGAAAACAAAAAAATCTAATAGCCAGGATCATTTTCCTTGTCTTTCTTCTTTTCTTTCTTTTTTTTGTAAAGACACTGAACGGTATTCTAGGGTTTAGAGAAATTCTTGCTTTGGGGAATTACCCTGGGCTTCCCTTCGTGGACATCTGGTCACCCAGAGAAGCCTTGCAGGAGGGTCAGTTTGCCCTTTGGAGCTGACTTCTAGGCCTTGGTTAACATGGTTCAGCTTTTTTCTCAAATATACAAAAGGCCAATTGAATTTAATTTTGCAAGGAAAGGCAATAAAAACAACCTTACAACATCTGAAAAATACCAGAATGAAACAGTACAAACTTAATTAATACATAAAGCAATCCATTACAAACGTTCAATGCACGCAAACTGCAAGGAGAGAGAGAGAGAAAGCACCCATCTCCCTCTGGGATGCACTTTGACTTTGCAATAACTGTGCCCGTGATTGTTTTTTATCTGTGATCACTGCGGTCTTTGGCTCAGTCAGTATTGGTACTCATTCCTGACACTGGGAACCCGGTGACCAGGGAACATCCAGACAGACCTAACGTTTGCTGCCAACACCTGGGAACTCCTGACTGCAGGAACCCCTCCTAGCTCCAGTAGGATGATAAAATGACATGACGCTCTGATGTGTGCTTGTCGGAGGCTGCTTTGACAGTGTGACCAAACAGCACTTCCTTTTATGTCTCCTCCTTCTCGGCATTTGGTCCCCTGAGTTGTCAGAACCTCTCCTCTTTCTCCACTGTTGGGGTGGAAGGTTAATTACAGGCCCCCTGGCATCAGTCCGCAGCTTCTCTGATCAAGTCTTGGCTCACTCCTTTGCGGTGCTTCACCCCCTACTGGGAAAAGCTCTACTTGGGAGGATGCAACATTTGTTTCACTGTGTTCTCTTTTTCTCCTCTAGACTTTGTGCTTTCTCAGCTGAACCAACAACACCTTTGCTGGTTTTGGCCACTGTTACCTTGTTCACTTTCTTAGAGGAAAAGGGAAGGTGGAAGCCTTATACTTATTAGCTCTCTGCGAGGTTTAAGGGCTCCGCTAATCCCTGTGTCTTACAGAAAGCCGGTTCATGAAGGCAGCCATGGCAGGAGACTCCACTGGGACGCCTCCTCAGCAAGCAGAATGAATAAATTAGAGGGTCGAAAAAGAAAAAAAAAAACAAATCTCATTTGTGCGTATGTGGGTCATGACTGGGATCTGAAGGAAAATATTATAGCTGTGTTAGTGTAATTTTCTGATAAGTAGGAATAATTTTTGGAGTGGTGGTTTGGTGAGAACAGCTAGGTCTTTGGAGTTATTGGCAAAGTACTCGTGTGTTTAACTCTAAGAGTCTTCCTAGGGTGAATGTCTGTTTTTATAGGTTCTAGAATAATAAATTAGGTGAATAGAAATCAAACTGATGTTTGAAACAGTTCAAGGTTTCGTGCTTCTTAGGTTTTTCATTAAAATATAAAGTATCCAGGGATGGAAAGTCTGGACAATGCTGGTGGCTCTGTATGTGGGGGATAGAATGTGTTATGAAAGATGCCTGAAATGTGTTCTTATTGAGAAAATCTGTGTAATTTTGTCTAATTCAGAGGCTGATTCAAAGTATGGATTTGGAGGGAAAAGGCAAGATAAAAAGCAACTGATTCTGCGGAAAACAGATGTAGGAAGGCTATAGTTACCAGAATCTCTTCTTCAGTCTGTCCCTGATCTCAGGGATTGGGAGAATGAATCCACAGACCACAGATCAGTGCCAATACAGAATTTATTTTACAGAAAAGAATACAGAAAAAGTACCAGAGCTTCTGGCAGAGGGAAAAAATCTCCCCCTGGGTCCTGTGTCTAAGGGTATACACACACACACACACACACACACACACACACACAATCCCTTTCCCTGGGGGCAAAATGTTAGTACATTCCCAGACCTAGGAAACTTACATGAAATTGACTAGAGCCTAGGAAATGGGAGGTTCCCTGTTCAGCCTCAGGTGTAAGGAGGGAGACTGAAGCCAGGGGTGGAGAAGCTACGGCCCTCCCTGAGCTGGCAATTTGGAGATGTCTCCCCAGCAGTTGTCTGGTCCCTCTAGTGACTGGAGCATCCTGTGGGCCCCTCTGTCTACCTTCCATCCTGCTGGCTCCTCTGCTGCCGCCACAGCATCAACACCCCCAGGCAAGACACAGAAGGCACCGTAGATCCTTCCCTCAGCTGGGTGCCCTATATCACTATGCATATGGGAATGTGTTTTTGATAAAATATTGAACAGTGTGAAATTGTTTTGTGTGATAAAGGAATAGTAAATAGGAGAGAGATATGGAGAAAGTTAAGGACATGAAGATGTAGTTTTGATAAGGAAGGCAAAATGGAGAGAAAGAATATATATAGAAAAGATATTGTATAGAAGATACTTTGTCTTATTTTATTTTTTAATTTTTTATATATATTTTTAATTAATTTATTTTTTATTAAATCATAGCTGTGTACATTAATACAGTCATGGGTGCAGTGTGCTGTTTTTATACACAATTTGAAATATTTTCATCAAACTGGTTAACATAGCCTTCATGTGATTTTCTTAGTCATTGTGTTAAGGCATTTATATTCTACATTTAGAAAGATTCACATGTACCCTTATAAGATGAACCACAGGCGTGGTCCCACCAATCACCCTCCCTCCACCCATCCTACGCTCTCCGCTCCCCTCCCTCTCCCCTTTTCCCATATTCTTGGGCTAAAATTGGATTATAACTTTCCTATGAAAGCTATAAATTAGTTTCATAGTAGGGCTGAGTACATTGGATACTTTTTCTTCCGTTCTTGAGATACTTTGATAAGAAGAATACTTTCCAGCTCCATCCATGTAAACAGGAAGGAGGTAAAGTCTCCATCTTTCTTTAGGGATGCATAGTATTCCATGGTGTACATATACCACAATTTATTAATCTATTTGTGGGTCTATGGGCACTTGGGCTTCTGTTAGCTGGTGGCTTAAAGGAAGGAAAATTTGGGACAACTGCAGAAAGCCAAGTATGTTGTTGATAGTCTGTGTGAATCTAGAGAAGGTTTATGAAAGGGATTTAGAAAGAATTTTGTATGTCATTAAACTGGCTATAATTAAAAGAGAAATTTCTGAGGGGAAAAATGCTTTCTCTCTCTTCTGCCGGCTTGAAAATTGCAGTTGTTAAGTTACCGTCTAAAAAAAATGAGCACTCATCTTGTCATGCTGAGTCAGCATGCAGCCTTTTTACTCTGTGTGTTGTAAAGATCAGGATAGACTGGGAGGTTGTTTGACATAGGGGATTTGGGAAAGAAAGTGCCAAAAGGTGGCATCCCGGGACATGGCATGACCCCTGCCACTGATCACCAAGAGCAACGACCAGCAAGTGTAACTCTAATAGCAACAAGAATCCCAGCAAAAGCACCTACTTTGGCCTCATTCACTAATATCTTTGACACCTAGGCACAACTCACTGACCTGTTTAAAACAGTCCAAAATATAGCTGTAAAAACTAGTCAATGCATTAAAGCAGGGCCACAGTTCTTCCATTATCAGAATTTCAGTCTTCAGAAGGTCCTAGGTCTCTGGGATTCAAGGAATGAACCCACGGACCACAGATCAGCAGCAAGACAGGATTTTATTAGAAAGGAATACAGAAGAAGAGTAAAAATCACTAGAGCTTCTGGCAGAGGGAACGAACTAACTGAGGAGTCTCTACATGGGCTCTTTATCTAGGGGTATTAGATCTTGAGAATTACACTTGGCCAAGATTTGGCAGATGGAAATATACTTTCATCATTGATGAGTGTTATTGACAAACAAATGAATGCAGTTCCTCCAGCTCAGGGCAAGTGTTTGGGGTGTTCCCTTCATGAACTTACCCATGCCTAGGAAAACTGGGGTCCCCTGACCAGGCTTGAATAGGGGAACGCTGTATCACTTCCATTTTCTAGCAAATGTTGTCCTTGATCACTGCCTAACTTTAGACTCCATCCTATTAGAAAAATGGAATGTTTGTGTGACTAAGGGCACCACTTGTTGCCCTTACATAAAATTTTCAGGGAAAATTGAGATGAGAACTCAGGTAATCTTAGATCAAGCTCCCTGGCTAAATAGAAATGTACCCCCATCCCTGGTGGCAATTTGGGACCAGATGAATGTCTACCTTCCTTTCCTCTCATGGTTCCTTACTTTTGTGGGACTCTTAACTATAATAATTCCTCTATGTTTGGACCACGTAACAGACATGTTTATTTTGAAGGTATATAATAATTGCAAAGTCCACTGCTATTATTCTTTTTAGAGTTAATCTAATAAATTTTTAATGTGATCCTAAGTAAACTAAAATGTGATATAGACACATGCAAAATATTACATAAAAATTTCCTTGCATTAAACTCCACTATTGATTAGCAAAGATTCCAAAAAAAGAAGCTGTAACCATAAACCTCACAGTTCACCATCATGTCTGGAGGGTCTCAGACATGCAGGAGGAAGTGGTCTCAGTGTATTCATTTTCCTTGTCAGGATGCGTTCTGAGTTCAGAGGGATGAGAGCAAAAAGTGGTCTGGGGTCCCTTCTCATAGCCAAAAAGTCTGCGTAAATGACAACATTCTCCATCCACTACATTTGAAGTTCACAAATCCAAAAGCACGTATCTATTTACCAAAAAACCAGCCAGACATAGATATTTTCTTTTAAAAGTCATCCTTAGAAATAAAATCAGAATATAGCTGCCCCTAGGCCTAGAATCTTATCTTCCAGATTCTACAAGTATGTCATACAGTTTCACCTGCCACTAAAGAGGGAGAAAATGAATTATTATTCTACTTATGAAGAGCTTTGCCCTTTGATTCTCCCAGTACTTCATCTATTACAAACAATTGTTTTCTGTTTCACTGTGTTTTCTCAACATATTATATCATGCCAAATACTATTTTCACAACATACTATATTATGCCAACTGTTTTCCAGACTTTTGAAGGCCTTTAGTACTCTGTCCAAACTAGGTCTGTCCCAGTTCCTCATGTCTTCTAATGAAACCTACTCGTATCTTTATAATTTAGGATATTCTTCCCGGAAAGAGAATCTTAACCTACTAGCACCCTAGTTTCACACTTAATGTTTAGCTCCAGTTCAAATAGCTCTTGAAATTTTACCTTTTTCAGAGAAAATTCCCTAAATGCTTGAAATAAGTGATGTTTTTCTCATGTCAAAAAAAGATAATGCCCTTAAAACAGCTCACATGCCTCCTCCTTGGAAATAAATTTTGCATAATTAACCCAATGTAGTCTTTTTATTAAAAATTAATATGTTTATTCATTTATTCCAGCCCTGCTATGAACATAGGTATGTCGAATTATTACCTTACATTATAGCAATCCCTAACAATTGATAGTAGTGGATTATGTAAGTAAGGCTAGACTCAACAGAAAACAGTATAAAACCAAATAATGATGTCCACCCTCGGTATGGAAGGAAAAGGGGAAATCAAGGATACGTGTTATGAATGATTAACTTTGCTTTATTTAAAACAAGTTAGGATTTGCTATGAAACAGCTTAAAAGAAGTTCAAATACATTTTTATAAACCTCAGGAGATTACTAAAAATTATAGATTTTGAAATGATCACTGTATATAGTGTTATTTTACTAGGAAAAATGAACACTATTTTTCCATATATTTTAAGAGTTTATTGAATTCATATATGGTACATCACCAAAATCATCTTTCTAATGAGATTCGTTGAGGTAAAATGACCCAGGCAGTTTTTCTTACACAGAGTTTGGGTGTTAGGTTTCTCTCTTTGCGGTTTCTATTATAATAGATGACTTCTGCAACTTATTCCTTCCATGACCACCTGCTCAGTTCTGCTGCGTTGCACTTAAATACCAAAGAGCCATTGTGTTAAATCATCTATAGAATTTTCGGAAATGGAATGCATCTGAGAAAGAAAACAAAGATTAGGAACCCAAATGATCGAATTACTTCCTTGGGCTGTGTTATTTTAACTTCCTTTAATTTACTTTGTAAGAGAAAATCGGATGATTTTAAATTATTCACCACATTCCTTTCCAAAGTGAAACTCTTTTTATTGTGATTAGACTTTTACATTAACCATTAGTGCTTTTCAAGAAGAAGCAGGTTAATTGTACCGTCTATTTTCAATTAGCCCTAATAGAGAGCTTGTATAGCTATAGAGTCTATTGTGCATGTCCTTATAGAAGTGAGGAAATGAAGTAAAAGCTATTATATTGATGTCCTGATAAATTATATTCCATATTATTTTAGATTAACAAAATAAATGACTAATGTTCCATGTAGACAAGAGCTGTGACAGTCATTTTGACTCTTAATAAATCTGAATACTGGCTGATATCCAATCCTTTTTTATACTAAAGGAAAATTAAATCTAGATTATTTCATTACCTTTAGTCACTGCTTTCTGAAAGCTGATATATAGTCATTATTGACTTTTCAGCACTAACCAAGCAAATTTTATAATATTTAAGTTCCTTGTTATCTTCTGAGACAAGGTGGGCAAAACTTTAAGGGAAACTATTGAATTAAATGCACTGTTCTTTATCTACTAGAAAATGGAAGTGGAAACTTTTTACTTTGGGAATTGTTATAAAACCAAAATGTGTTTGTGTGCATAGTTTATATAGTAATGAAACTTTTTTAAACAATGAAAAGGCTAATTTTTAATGATGGATAATATTTGAAGATGTAAGTGGGAATACACATTAAATATGATTTTAAGATGTGAAATATTTATATGCCACATTTCATAGATAGTTTTAATTCAAGAACACCAGCCCATCTGAAATACATCAAACAATAGCATCAAGAGAGGAGATTGTAGTTAATGACAATTTTTGAATATTTTTTGTTTTGTTTTTGTTTTCTTTTCTACCTATTTACTGGGCATTTAGTTCATCTTCAAAAACATGATCCAGTTCTCAGAAAATTATTTCATCCCTCGCATTCATCTGTTTTTTTCTGTCAAAACCAAATTAAAGCAAGAAAACAACCAAATCAATTAAAAAGTGAACCAAATACCTTAATAGACACTTCACCAAAGAAGATATACATACAGATGGCACGTAAGCATATGAAATGATGGTCCAGATCATATTCATCAGCAAAATGAAAATTAAAATAAGTGGGAGTTAAGAAGGCTGTTCATGGGTGAGGCAGGGGTATATGGGAAATCCCAGTACTTTCTGCTGAAGTTACTACGAACCTAAAACTGATCCAAAAAATAAAAAATAAATCTATGGAAAGCAAAGAAAAAAAACCAAATGGCCCCAGAAATGATAAACCTTAAAAGCTATAACAGCGCTAGAAAATGAAGTAGAAAAATATTTTATTAACCATCATAGCAGTGATGTTATCACAGGTTACACAGCTTCTGAAGTTATCTGCATCTATCCAAAATGAGAATTAAAAAGCAAATTACATCTTAATATTACTATGAACGTAGTTTTGTTCTCCTATACCACTCAAGAACTAAAAAACTTGAGGCATCCCAGACTACATTTTCAGAAGTGCCGTATTGTTTAACTTTCATGTGACCTTTTAAATCTCTTTTTTAGTCTCCATTTATTGCTTTTGTCATTTTTACTATCTCTATCCCTTTCCATATCTTCAATCACATGTATTTTATTTATTTTTCTTTGAGCAACTTCATCATCATTTCTAACTTACACAGTATTTGTATTTTTTAAAATTTCTTTCCTTAGTCCCCTCACCCCCTTGTTTACCCGTTCTTGCTGATAACCTGTCCCATTTCTGACGTCTCTTATTCTTGGGGTTCCTTTATATCTGCAATGTTTTTTAAGCCTTTTGTAATTCAAAGTGCAAAGTTATGTGAAGCTTTCTGTTTGCTTCTAAGACAGATGATTCCTGAGTACTTAATTTCTGTCCACAGAAAAGTTTTGATCCTCCTGTTCTTTCCATTTCTAGTCTCTATCTTCTGTAGACTTAGTGATTTTATTTTTCTTATTTATTTTTAGTGTGTTAGCTTTTCCTGAGATAAGAGCACGCATTTTCAATAGATGAAACCGGGGATTTGGGTGGCTTTCCAGCTTTCTCAGTGTAATGAGTGTAATGATACTATTTTCAGTCCGGCTCACTTTTGTTTCTGTAATGTTCTTATCATTATTTACCTTTCTCCTTTTTACTCTTGGCTGGCTACAAGGAACACCGCTTCTTTATTTTATTTCATTTTCAAGATGTTTTTAATTTCTGAATATTAAGGAGGTGCCAATGTTTATGGTTACAGGATTGCCTCTGAAATGCTCGAGTAGTGCCTGTAAGCAAGCCCGTCATCCACCAGTGCTGATTGTACATGTGAAGTGTGTCCGTGCACTTCCTTCCCTCCCTTCCCGCCTGATTGATTTCAACTGAATTTTACTTCCCTCTAAGTACTATGCTCATCGGTTACTTCCAATTTAATACTGAGTACCTGTGCTAGTTGTTTTTCTGTTCTTAGATAACAGTCTCCAGTTCCATCCAAATTGTCACAAAAAGCATTAATTCATGATTTTTTATGACTGAGTAGTACTCTGTGGTACCACGTTTTCTTTCTTTTTTTGTGAGGGGCAAAGTCTCACTTTATCATCCTCAGCAGAGTGCTGTGGCATCACAGCTCACAGCAACCTCAAACTCTAGGGCTCAAGCAATTCTCTTGCCTCAGTCTCCTGAGTAGCTGGGACTACAGGTGCCTGCCACAACACCTGACTATTTTTAGAGACAAGGTCTCCCTTTGGCTCAGACTGGTCTGGAACCTGTGAGCTCAGACAATCCACCCACCTCGGCCTCCTGAGTGCTGGGACTACAGGCGTGAGCTGCGGTGCACACAAATCTTAATCCACTCATGGATCATGAGCACTCGGGTTGAAGCACATCTCTGCGGGTGTGAACCTGCTGCAGTAACCGTTCAAGCACAGGCATCCACTTGATAAAATGACTCCCTTCCCTTTGTCTAGATACCCTGGAGTGGGATTACTGAATTGAATGACAGATTCATACTGTTCTTTGAAGAATCTTCATACTGTTTTCCATAGAGATGGTGCTACTTTGCAATCCCACCAGCAATGCCATCAGTGTATAATTGTTCCTTTCTCTCTGTGTCCATGCTGGCCACGATTGCTTTTCGACTTTTTAATAACAGCCATTCTAACTAGTGTAATGTGATTGTAGTTTTACATTTCATTTCCCTGATGATTAGTGAGGTTGAGCAATTTTTTGTGTGCTTACATTTGTCTATCTTCTTTTGAAAACATTTGTTCACGTCTTTTGCTCACTTCTTAATGAGGTTGTTTTTGTTTTTGTTTTTTTCTTGCTGACTTGTTTGAGTTCTCTGTAGGTTCTGGACATTTGTTCTTTATAAGGTAATATCTGTCTCCCACAAAGGGGTCCTTAAGCATGCCATCCCTCCCTGTGCCATTTCACCTCCTTCCTCTTAACCCTCTCTTTGATGGTGCTTTGACCCCCTGAATCTCAACCCAATCTCAGTTGTTACAACTCTGCACTGGGTCCTCTCCTTCTGGGGGTTCCTGGGGTCGCTCACCATCACGTACCTGCATGCTCACAAGTTTTCCAGGTAGCTCCAGCTGAACTCACACTACACTGATTCCTCATATCTTGAATTTTATTTCCCCATTAATATTTAAAGTATAGTTTATAGTTCTTTTTTTAATATACAAAATACAGATTATAGTTCTTTTTCTAAATTATCCTGTGGGCACAGGTTATGAAGAGATTCATACCTATGTATCTGCTGTCACCTTAAAACACACTGGAAGCCTCTCACTGAGTTTATCATAAGTACACCTTCCATTTATGAAAGTTCTTCTTAGTTATTTGTCAAATATTCTGGTTTTTCTAATAGTCTCTTATCATTCGGCTACATACTCATATTACCCTCGCTGATTTTATCAAAATGTTTATTCTATGCTTTGTGTCTTACAAACCTCGTATCAGTGATATTTGTGAGTCTCTTTCCGCTTTGTGTCTCTTTTGCTGGCTTTCATTCTTGGTTTACAGGTTTTGCTGTTGTTATTATTTTTTTCTTTTTTGGCTATCCTTTTATATTTTGAGGTCATTAATTCTGAGCTCATGTTTCTTGGGTTTCATTTGCAGTTATTGTTAAAGATAAGAGTTGAAAGAGATTCTCCACTTGTATTTTTCAGCCACCATGGGAATGTGAGTTAGTCTCAAACACATACAGGGAACAGTCTGTGGGTGCTAAGTTCAGGGAAGATGGCTGTTAGTGTTCTTGTTTTCTCCCTGTAACTTAATGTCAAGGCTAGACCGATAAGGGTTTTTGGTGTCTTTTTCAGCATGGTGGCTCAATTTCTCAAGAATATGTACAGGGAGTGTGATAGCATTTGGAGTTCTATCTTCAGGTACTTGGCAAATTGAATAGATCCTTGGACTTATCTCCTTCCTCATCTGCTTGTATAAATCTGAAAGTGACAGTTAAGGGACACAGCGCTTCCACAAATACTGTCCATCCCATTCTTTCCTTACTGCCAGGTTTCCTGCTATTACACGCATTTTGATTTTGCCTTAATTATCTTACTTGCCACCTAAACAATGCACAATAAATAGCTTTTGTATTTTTCTTGTATTTTTATCCAGTCCATTTAGTTGTCTTCCTAGGGAGCAGTATTTCCTATCTCGTTAGTGATAGTGAGTGGCTTGGTCTATACTGTGATTCTGTTTACAAATAGAGTGTGGCAGGCAAGTCAGTGAATAAAACCAAAGAGTATGTGTATTTATCTATATGTATTTATCATTTTCCTGTAAAATATTATATTCTAGTACTCCAATTCTATGGAGTACTGGATACAATATGAAATTTCTGTGTGCTATGCCTATATATAAAATTTAAAGAACCTCCTGCCTGCAATTAAGGATTTAAACCCCTTCAACTAAAGACTTGGGGAACTTCCCTCTTGGATTTTTTCCCCTTTCTTCTGGGGTTCTTTTCTCCCTCCTTTTCCTTCTTCCTCTTTTGTTTATCATGCTTATTAATCTTTCTCTCTGTCAATAAACTCCATCCTCTTGCTTAAAAAAATTAAGTAGCTTAAATATAATACACTTGGGATAGTATTTGATTTGACAGGAAAATAATGCTGAATGAACATCTCAAGGCACATAACTCAGCATAATTTTGTCAGTGTTTTCCAATGGTATATTTCCATATGTTACATATATTATATACCTGGGTCAACAGACACATATGGATATTATTCATAGTGAGATAGTTTACTACATTTCTTTCTATAAAAAAAGTACCAATTTATATTTTTCACTAAACATTAATTGAGTTTTTCATTTCAGATTAACATAAGGGTACAAATAATTAGGTTGCAATGTTTGCGTTTTAGGTAAAGTTCAATTTGTAGTTGAGCCCTTCACGCAGGAGGTATGCTGCATACCCTTACAATGTGCCCGTTAGGGATGAGCTTATGAATTCCCCTCCTTCCTCCCCACTTCTCCTTTCCTTCCTCCCCTCCCCCACTCAAATTTGTGTTCACCTCTTATGTAAGTGTGCAATTGTTTACCTACTAGTTTTATATTAGTATTGAGTACAGTGGATACTTGCTTTTCCATTCTGGTGATACTTTATTAATAAGAATATGCTTCAACACCATCCAGGTTAATACAAAGGTTGTAAAGTCTCCATCTTTTTAAGGCTGAATAGCTATTCCATGGTATATAAATACCATAGTCTGTTAATCCCTTCACGAGTTAATGGCCACTTGGATGGTTTCTACATCTTGGGGATTGTGAACTGAGCTGTGATAAATGTTCTATTGCAAATGTCCTTGTGGTAAAGTGATTATTTTCCTCATTCATATTTGGTGGTCGACTCAATCCAAAATCACGCGTTGCACTTAGGTGGCTTGTCTCCTTTCATCTCCTTCAGTGTGGACCTGTTGCTCAGTCTTTTCCTTGTTTCTGGTTCTGCGACCCATGTATTTTCAAATATTAGTGTTTGTCAGTTTGTAGAATCTCCCTTATATTTTGTTCACAGATGATAAATTTGGGGTAGTAATGACACAAAAGTGATACATACAGTCACTTCTCAGTCAATGTCTCATTACTCGTGATACATGTTTCATATGTCGTCTACAGGATGTCCACACTTCAATCAATATAGAACTTAAATGTATATAGATAACTTATTTCTCACAAAACAAACATCTAATAATTTTGGAACTCATATGAGTATTGCCTGAATCCATTATTGTCATGATTTTCGTTTTCTAATTCAACTATGTCTCTATTTTATTAGTTGGCAATATCCTGACAGGTAGAAACTTAAATTTCCCTCCTTTTCCCCTTCCTTCCTTCCATTTGTTTCCTTCTCTATTTCTCTCTTTCTTTCTTTCTCTCTCTTTCTCTTTTGGTCAGTATGGATTCTTAGAACTTTTTTTTTTTTTTTTTTGGTTTGTTTGTTTGTTTGTTAACTGAGGCAAGAAGCTTGCTTGAGCCCAAGAGTTGGAGGTTGCTGTGAGATATGACACACCATGTCCTGCCCAGAGCTACAACTTGAGACTCTGTCTTAAAAAAAAAGAATAGAGACCTCTTTTTATTTAATAGTTTATAATCCTTAACTTTCGTGATTATTTTTAATGCTCAAAATCTCCTGGTTTTTGGCCAGTTCTTTTCACATATTAACCTGTCCTTTGATTATTAGAGAACTTTCTTACTTTTTGCACTCCAGGATCAACTTATACTATTCTGGTCCTGCCGCTACAAAGAGACCTTTATTTCTAAGAACCCCAGGTTCCTATTGCTCAGGATTAAGTTTGCTATGGGAGTATTGTTGATTATTGGTTCTGGACAAATATTGGTGAAATTAAAAGTGAAAAAAAAATTAGCATAATTACTCAGAAACATAAGTAAAATTTAATATTTTAAATATATTCTGTATCTTTGTTAACATCTCATATAAATAAAATTATTCATAATTTTTATTTAAAACATAAAAGATAGAAGTATCTGCAAAAGTATCAGCAGCAAATGAAGTATATCTTTTTTAAATAAAAAAGGAAAATCAGCTATACATCTTTGGCAGAAACTAAATTGTTGAGACAATTCTGTTAATAAGTACAGTAGATAAATCTATAACCAAAAAATCAGTTCTTGCACATTTTCCACACATTTATGATAAGGAAATTTATGCCTAAATGATGAATATTTTAAGGATTAAATCTGATTCTATTACATTGGGCTAAATTATTTTGTAAGGAAGAAAAGCTATTAAATTAATCCAAATGACCAACATACCAGTTTAAAAGAAATATGGGCTTTAATTTGTTAAGCTCTCACCTTTTCTGTATTAGAAAAATACTTTGACACAAACACTTTCAAATGTCAGCAGAAAATCCATACTCCATTTCTTAACATTGGTTTTGTGACATTGTACTTACTGATATTCAACAAGGGATAAGTTGGGATTGATTTTTTCTGCCACTGCTCTTTTCTGTTGTATTATGGGAAATTAACAGACTAGAATGAACTGAATCTCTCACAACCTACTGTCATGCACGTGGACAAACCCACAAATGGTAATTATCTGCTCTGTAGGTCTTCAAGGTCGATAGAAATTTCAGAAGTAACATGTTATTTACTTTAAAGCAATCATAAAAATATTAAGCAGGTAAAAAAGAAACATGTTTCTTGTATACTTTATAAAAATGATTTTAAAATTAAAGTTTATTTTCTATTTGGGAGAGATATTTTAAACCTATACCCAAGCTATCCCTACACCAATGCATCCAAAGTTGAATTCTGTATTCTAGACATCATTGTTGCAGAAAGAAGCTCAGAGAAGATTCAGATATTCTTACATATTAGGGAAATCTGATTTAAAGGAAGTACTATATTTAATAAATGTAAGAAAAATACAACCTGGGCAGGATGGAATAATGAAATTTAATCACATTAAAAGTCATTAAAAGTCAATTAATGATATCACCTAACCAGTGAGAGTAGCCCCATGGTGCAATGTCTCAAGGTTGCAGATGCTGGTGTGGAAGTGGAGAGAAGGAAGCACTTTTACACTGTTGGTGGGACTTCAAACTAATCCAGCCATGGAGAATCCCCAAAGAGCTAAACGTCAATCTTCTACTTGATCCTTAAATCCCATTACTAGGCTTCTACTCAGAAGAAAAAAAAGTCGTTTTACTATAAGGACATTTTTATTAGAATGTTTATCATAGATCAGTTCATAATTGCCAAAATGTGGAAGCAGCGTACATGCCCACCAACCCATGGATGGATTAGTAGACTGTGGCATATGTATACCATGGAATACTCTTTAGCCATAAAAAGAAGGAGACTTGGCAGCACCTGAGGTTCAGTGGGTAGGGTGCCAGCCACATACGCCAAGGCTGGTGGGTCCAAACCCAGCCTGGGCAGCTAAAACAACATTGATAACTGCAACAAAAAATAGTAGTGCATGGTGGCAGGTATCTGTAGTCCCAGATATTTGGGAGGCTGAGGCAAGAGAATTGTTTAGTCCAAGAGTTTGAGGTTGCTGTGAGCTGTGAAGCCATGCACTCTACCATGAGTGTCAGCTTGAGACTCTGCCTTAAAATAAATAAATAAATACAAATTTAAAAAAAGGAGACTTTACATCTTTTGTATCATACCTGGATGGAGTAGAAGCACATTCTTCTTAGTAAGATATCACAAAAATGAAAAAGCAAGCATCCAATGTACTCAATATTAATGTAAAACCAATAGGTAAACAATTACATGCCCACATGAGAAAAACAATACAATCAAATTCAAGTGGGGGAAAGGAGGGAGGGTGGAGAGGGGAGGAAGCAGGGAATTGTTAAGCTCTGCCCTAATGGGCACACTGTAAGGGTATACAGCACACCTCCTGTGTGAAGGGCTCAACTACAACTTGAACTTTACCCAACAAACACAAACATCTTAATCATTTGTACCCTCATATTAATCTGAAATTTAAAAAAGAACTCAATTAATGTTTAGTGAAGATATAAATTGGTGCAGTTTCTTATAGAAAGACATTTAGTAAAATATCTCACATTGAACAATATCCATATATGTCCTTTGACCCAGATATGGAAATATACCATTTTAAAACACTGACAAAATTATACTAAGTTATGTGCATTGAGATGTTTATTGCAATATTTTCTGAGTAGCAGAAAAATAATCTATTTTACAGGACTGTTTAAATAATTTTTGTTGAATCTTATATGAAGAAGCATAAAAAAGTAATATGTAGCCATTAAAAATAAAGTTACTTTTATAGGCCTTAAGGAAAAAAATCTCCAATAGAAATTAATACTCAATAACTATAAGCAAGATATATAATGTGTTTTGTTCATTGTATCAAAAATAGATACAATGTACAGAGTAAAATGTTCAAATTGTATTTGAATTTTGGAGTAGTAAGAATAGTAATTACCCTCATGAAGAGACCTTGTGATGGGGAGTGGAATGAACTTACTTTTTATTCCACACATTTTTCCATGTACAATTTTCTAACAAACTAAATAGACAAATAGATGAATATGTTTTCTTATAAGTATTTCAAATAAATTCTAAAAATAGAATCCTTTTTGTTGAAGAACTTGAAAAATGTTTGAATAAAAACTGAAGGATTGGCATGTAGTGTGCGGATTCTAAAACTTGATGAGTTTTGATGAAATTTTAGAGTTCAGGCTTTAAGATAAGGGAATACTATGCTGGAAACAGGAATTGTATAGTAAAGCTTCAATAAAAATACTTCATTTATTTTTACCATAATAATCAAACAAATGGTTATATGTAAACGTATAGCAAGAAGTATATTTGCATTATTATTCTTAGTTGCTTGCTTCAAATATAATTATTGAATTCAAAAAATACAAATAAAAAATGGAAATGTGTTGATTATTCACAAATGTGTATTTCTTTGTTTGACAGATTTTTGTTTCTATCCTCCTAAGGCCAAGAAATATGGATTTCTCCAGGTAACAAATAAATGGAATTCCCTTTATAAATGTGAGCCATGCATCACCTAATTGTTCCTTTTTGCTATAGATACAAATATTTGTTTTTTCAATTCTTTCAAGTTTCCACTGTTACATTGATATGTCCTTCTATCTACTCCAAATACTTATATATACATAAACTTGATATTTCTCGTGTATTTTGTTAAGTCAGGACTGTTTAATGGTTAATCTTATGTGTCAACATGGAGAGGAGTATGAGATCAGTGAAGTAAATTGTCCTTTATAATATAAGTGGACTTTATCACTTTATCCAAGTAGTTAGAGTATTAAATAGAAGAAAAGGCTGACTGTCCCCTGGTTGGGAGAATTCTCTACGAGCCTGCCTCCAGAATTCACTGGCATCATGGGCTTTTACTCTCTCTGGTAGTCTTTGAACTAAAATAACTCTTCATGGCCTCTAGCAAGACACTCTCCTTTGCAAATTGAACCAGCCTCTATGACTACTTGAGCAATATATGTCTCCATCTCCTATATACAAGAGAAGAGAAATCCCATTCTATCTATCTATCTATCTATCTATCTATCTATCTATTCATCCATCAAGGGTGGCCATAAAGTTGCGACTTTTAAATTGTGCATGAAATTTATGCACCCTGTATATTTCCTACACACACACACACCCCTTACTGGTTCTATTTTTCTATTTCTCTGGAGTACCCTTACAAGAACAGCTGTTTTCTGATCTATAGGCTATTCAATTCAATAAAATAGTGAGCTTTTAAGAAGCTTTAGAAGCAGAAAAGGATGCTTGGATTAACATAGCAATATGTAACAGGGTATACAAATGCATAAGGATCAATCATCCTGTCTCATTCTATGACTGTTTATAATAATTTGTCTTACTCCACAATATAATTTTGACAATAAATAGTGAATTTGTGATTCATGATACTCAAAAATAGGTATACATTATATATTTACAGAAATTTAGAAGTGATCCTATCATTTTCCATAAAAAGTTTTCTGGATACAGTTTTTCGTATCTATTCAACCATAGTCTTCTACAGTAGCTCAAAGAAACAGTGGACCAGAAAATGTGGTTTGAGTAAATAAATGAATGAGAAGCACAATTCAAATATTGTAAGATTTATGTAATTTAATTTCTTTTTCCGGTCCTACAAATAAATGTCTGTGTTTTTTATTGGCAGTGGAAAATATAAACTTTTTAGCACATGAATCCAGTTTGCTTTTGTTTCACGTCCATAGAGCAAGAGATGTGAAAAGTAATTCTCTGAAGACTGATTTGGGAATTTGGGGGTAGGATCACACTAGCTCTATGCTCTGCATCCCAAATAATGCAAGTTCTTATCCATTTTGTGTGTGTGTGTGTGTGTGTGCGCACATGCGTATGTGTGGGTACCTGTGTGTATGTTTTTCAGCAACTTTATAAATCAAGGGGCTTATAAAACAGCATCTCTTGTCCAGGTCTAAGGACAGTTTAATAAGATGTACACATGCCGTGGGGATTGGATATGAAAGTTTATGTCATCTCTCGTTTGTATCTATGAATAATAAGAACCTAATTAAATAAGAGCTTATTGAACTTCAACTTGATTCAAATTTCAGTGCTCTGCACATTCTGTATGCATCTTAAAGTCCTAAGAAATTGGTCACTTGGATATTATAAACGTTCAGTTCATAAATATCTCCCCCTTGTCAGTCTGCTACGGAGAAACTGAAATGTCTGGGTTATATGCTGACGTTACTTTTCACAATGATATGGATCAGTGACCAAACCATTTAAGTATTTATTTCCCTGGATATATATTTTCCTATTGCTTAGTCGATGGCAATGATACGATACTTAACACCTTTCTGATTAAGCGCCTGTTGAACTTTAGATTGCAATAATCAGAGGGCTGTTCAATTTAAATTTTAGATTATTTAAGAAGTCTTCAGCAAAAAAGACATTATAATGTGTGATGATTACTGTAGATGTTATGAAAAAGGCTGTTGAATCCAGTGGGAATGTTCATCAGCATACTGTAATCAGCAGCTGGAGAGAATGCTTAATTACAGTTATTTGGGTGACAAGTTGATGTAGTAGTGGCACTGAAAGCAGAAAAGGACGCCTGGATCAACACTTGCAATATGTGAGAGGATGTAAAAACGCATGGAGATCAATGAGCGTGTCTCATTACATGACTGTTTATATGACTTTATCTGGCTCTACAAATTCCAAATTTTTTCTCAGAAAGAAATGACAGATTTTGTACAAGAAGTAAAATTTAAGACATTAAAGGAGGCTTCTTTTAATTTATTTTATTTTAACGATTTAAATGCTATTCAGCCATTACAAACTTATGTCGATTTGACCTCCATCTTCCTTCAACTTCTTGATAGTGTCTGACATGTACAATTATTTTTTACTTATTGAATATGATTTTAGTATAATCCACATATTGAGAAGGACACATCTTTAAAGGTGCTTATTTATCCTAAGTTTTTGTTTATAAATAAGCTAAAAACTTGAAGAAAGCAACTTTTGAATACTGGTTGTGATTCCTATGGCTGCGTTAGTGAAGAGTGTGGGTGAAACCGACAGACACTTTTACTCTCACAGTTCCAGAGACCAAAACTGCTGAAATCAAGGGGTAATAAACTAAGGTTCCCTCCAGAGGCACTGGCGAGATTCCATTCCTTGTCTCTTCCAGCTTCAGAATTCCTGGACTGTGACCGTTTCATTCCAACCTCTGGCCTCATGGTCACATTGCCCTCTCTCTTCCCCGGTGTCTCTCTCCTCTCTGTCTCTGATAGAACACTTGACATTGAATGTAGGGTCCAACCAGATAATTCCCCAGGATGATCCTCTCATCTCCAGATCCTAAACTGGATTACATCTGCCAATACTCTATCTTTCAAATAAGGAGATATTTGTGGGTTCCAGGGATTAGGATGTGGATATATCTGTTTGAGGTTTATCATTAAACCCACTACAACTGGCTTATCTAACAGCATAATTAATATTATATTTTCTGTTGGAACTACATATAATTTGAAAGCAGAATCTAAGAGTATGTGGCAGATAAATTAAGTGACTGCTATGTACATTAAAAGACTATTATGTCACACAGTTTAATTATGAAAATGAACGTCGTATTTCTTGGTTACAACCAGTTCCTTAAAAGTTACACTTGAACAGATAACGGCTTGTTTATATGTAATTATTTGATTATTTTTAATGGTTATGAGTCCATTAAAATACTTCACCCCTACTGATTATAAAATTGCATGTTTATTGCAATCTCAAGAAATAGGTATTTAGTTATTTTGCTAGTCTGTGAGCCACATGCTCTCATAGGCAAGACAATAAAAAGTCTTCAGGTATTTATTACTCTAGTAAATGAAACATAAAGAAAACAACAATGTAATTGTAATATAATACAATATTGTGAAGTTTGGACACACACAAATGCACACATATATGATACAATAAAATAGAAAAAAGAAAATGATAATTAATCTTGATCGGTAGGAGTGTTAGGCATAATTTTAGGGGGTTATATGATATCTGAATATGGTTTTTCAAGGTAAATGAAATTTTGACAAACAGAAAAGGCATTCTAGATGAAAAGAAATAGGGAAAGAAATGAATCCCTAAGTATATCAAATTGCTATGTAATGACTGGCATGGCAGCCGAACCACCTTGGTGGGATTTTTAATGTATTATTATAGATCTTAGCCTTCTAACTGATAAACAAAAGTAAAAAAATACACATAAAAGGAAAAAGATGTGACAATATAAATTTGTATTTTAGTCAGGTCATTTGATAACAGTATAAAACATGATTTAAAGGTAAGATTTGAAACAAGTTTATATTCTTCTTTATATATTCCAATGAGAGATGGTTACAATCAGAATTGAAAGAAAAGCATAAATGGAAACAGAAATCTGATTGGAAAACTGCCTATCACGTACTGAAAAGAACATATGCAAACTAAGTTGTCACTGAGGTCTGTGGCATACAAACCACAGGGAAGGCCACTTCACCACTCTGAGACTGACCAAGAGAAACCATGTTGATAATTCATTTTTCTACAATTAGTAAAATAATCATGAGAACAATTGAATGGATGACATGCCAATTAGCAGCAATCATATAAAGTACATTCTCTCACTATAATAAAATTAATGAGATTTAAGGAAAAAATCAAGAACTAAGGAAAGTAAATAGGTCACCAAGTAATACAGTCAATCATTCTACACAAAATGAAAATAAGAACTCTGAATATTTAGAAAAATCAGATATCATTGAAATATTCTTATATGTAGAATACTGACTGAACATTCGTATTACTATAAAATAATCATTTCAGAGTTATCTTTACATCCTTAATAAAATAATTTGTCAGAAGATTCCAAATTGAAAATAAAAGAAAAATTTAGAATTATCAAAGAAAAAGTGAGAAAAATCAATGAAAAATGAAATGTTGCTTTTTAATAAATCATTTTTATTGATATCTATAATGAAAACTGAATTTCCAATCATTGTTAAATTTGCAAGTTTATAATATTGGATTATTAGTACTTTTATTTACACATAAATATTTTGGTCATTATATTTTTCAAAGAAGAGGTAAGAAAGGAGGAAGGGGCAGGAGAAAAGGAGGATAGAGAGAGAGGGAGACAACCTATGTAATGTAGTAAAAAAGGTAACATACAATCAATTGTGGACTTTTTTTGAATTACATTTTATGTAAACGTTGATATTACATGTTATGTTTAATAAGTCTAAAATTTGTGGCAACCTCAGTTTACTTACTCCTTAAACTATAACATTCCTAAATGATAAAGTGCTTTTTCTATAAATAGTGAAGTCTCTGTGATGTTCAGAGCAGATTCTAATCAATGAGGACATGCTGAATTCCAATTATTTTCATCCTTAAATGTTTTCACATTCAGCAAATATTTCAGCAAAATAATTTCTTGGGTATCATTTGTTGAAAAATTTGTATCAGGCATGCTCCCTGAGTTATCCCAATTGCTAATTTTTCAAGCACTTTCGCATATCTAAATGCAGCAAACCCGTACCTCTTCAGTGTTTATCAATTCAAAAGTAAAACCCAAGTCTGAATCAAAAGATTGTTTTCTAGACGACAAAGTGCTTCAAAGCAGAAGTGGAGACTTTCAAGTTTAAGGTTAGTATACTCTTTGAACATTTTAAAAGCTAAAGTTTTCATAATATATTTCCCCATGAATTACAAAAAAAATTAAGGTTTGTAACTCCTTCCAATGAGAAATTTGAATTAATATTTTCCAAATTATTTTGAGAATACAAAACCACACTTTAGCGGGCTGTCAATTCCTTTAATATCACTTTAAAATACTTATTGTATTTTAAAAGTGACTCATCAAAGACACAGATATTCTTGAGATCCAGTTTTTCACTAACAGCAAAGAGAAAATGAGATCTGAAATGTTGAATCCTCTTAACTGAGCGCCAGACTTTTCATATAAGTTTATAGTTCTGCTTATTCCATATGGGTATATCTATAATATTGGTTAATTTTGACAACCAAGAATTTTATTGTTGGAGAATATACAAAATTTTTTAGTTGCAAAATAAATTAAATATACACTTAAGCCAGAAATTTGTATTTGTATTTCAAATTTGTGGCTTAAGTGTAAGCAAAGTCTTCATTTCTGCTTTGAAGCACCTTGTCTTCTAGCAAACAATCTTTTGATTCAGACTTGGGTTTTCAAACTAATATTTTTGTTGTCAAACATAAAGAAAATAAAGTGCCTGAGTAAAAAGGTAGACATAATTTTGAAGACATCAGGGATTATATTAAATGGAAATGGGTTAGCTATACACATCAGAAATAATTTCAGGCTGGATTTTTAAGAATAAGCTTTATATTGCATACGAGATGTATAAAATACTTGTATAGGAAAAGATTGAAAATAAAGCTATGAAAATCATTACCCTTGTAATCCTTAAGAAAAAAGAATAAGAAAGCAGGCATACCTATATAAATATAATCAAATTGATGAAAGAAAAAACCTGATGCAAATAATGACACTTCATAATGATACAAGTTTCCATTAACTAAAAGTTGCAAGAATTTTAGACTTCATGTGTTTAATAACCTAACCTCAAAATATAAATCAAAAATAGAACTACAGGAGGTATGAAAAACCACCATTAAGTAGACAGATTTTAAATATATTCATTCATAGAAACAGAAGTCAAAAAGTCATTAAGATTTTCCTATCACAATAGTGAATTGTGCTCATTCCAATGGGCATAAATAGAACAGTGTCAAAAAGACCTGGAAAATGGACGCCTTTTCAAACATTGTATAATAAATTGACTACATGCTGAACCACAAAGTCTGAAGAGTTTTTGTTTTGTTTTGTTTTCATCTTTGTTTTTGTTAGTGTACTGGAGTATGTGTGTGAGAGAGAGAGAGAGACATAGAGAAGCTAATTTTAAAATTAATGTGCTAATCAAACTACATTTTTGAAGAAAAATAAGATGATAATAATGCTATGTCAAAACTAAAACATAATTAAAACAGCATGACATTGAGACAAATGACAAATGGGCCCCTGACAGAGCATAAAGGGCCCATGAGGAACAAGTTATCTCTTTATAAAATATCATGAATTAACTGAATGTCCATGGTAAAAAAAAAAAAAAAAGAAAGTTAAATTTAATCTCTACCTTAACTATCAATGAAGAGAATCAATCCAGCAAATAGATAAAAAGGTAAGAGACTTGAATAAGCATTTTGCAAAAGAAGTTATTCAAATATCAATTTAATTTATAGACAGTATCTCTTATTAACTAAAAAGAGGTAATTGATGAATAATTACTCTCACCAAGCTAAAACTCTTGCATTTTTGTGACTGCCATGCAGTATATTCCTACATGGGATCAACTGGTATCAGTTATTATTAAGAGTTCACAAAATTTTCTTTAGTACTATCCCATATCAAAATTCTCAAAAAGTGGGTAGCATCTGTGGCTCAGTAGATGGGGCACTGGCCCCATATACCGAGGGTGGTGGGTTCAAACCTGGCACTTGCTGAACAGCAACGAAAAAATAGCCCTATGTTGTGGTGGGCACCTGTAGGCCTAGCTACTAGGGAGCCTGAGGCAAGAGAATTGCCTAAGCCCAGGAGTTGGAGGTTGTCTTGAGCTGTGTAACACCTGAGGGCAATAAAGTGAGACTCTGTCTCTCAAAAAAATTAAATAACTAAATAAAAGGGGGAAAAAAAGCCTAGATGGCTAATATAAAAGAGACAAAATCCCCAAATTCTCAAAAAGCAATTCTACTCACAATAATATGTAGTTTAAGATGTATATGCTTGATAGTTATGGTTAGAGAGAATAAGATACTCAGACAAGTCACTGGGCTAGATGAAGGACTGAGAGGAAATGGGAGTGTCTCACCTCTATTAGTAGCTAACCAGAGGAAAATCACTGAGAGAAAGAGGGAAAAAATAAATAAGTAGAGGAGAATGGGAAATAATTAACATGGAAGACCCAAACCAAAATCTGAAGGCAAATATGAAAATAACCAAGTCACAAATAAAGTTTGTTCACTATGGGGAGATATGCTTTTAGGTATCGTAGTTAATTAAATGATTTTTTTCTATGTGATATCTAATGAGAGAAGGGAAGTTAAAGTCAGTAACTTACAAATTTACTGGGAATATTTGACACCACCATCGACTGAATGGCAATAGTATATAAATGAATAAAAGCAAAGTGATCAATGAAGAATAATGAGTGACTGCTGGATTTTGAAATCATAAGCATTTGTTGAACCTGGATCTGACAATTAATAGCTACCGAGGGGTGGAGAAGAATCTGTGTGTCATCCACTCAGATTTAAGTAAAAGTAGAGGACTAAGCAGAGTGGCAGACTTGAGTCTGAAATGGACATGATCCATCATGTTATATTAATCCATTGTGGAGGTGTTTAGGAAATCTTCATTTCTAGAAACCTACTGTCATATGATGTAGCTACCTATGCCTCTACATTTTCTTTTTCTTTTTTTTTATTCAGTCATATACATATAGATCTTGAATACATTCATGTATATGTGAGTACAATGTGTTGATTTTTTTTATACAATCTGACATGGTTACATCAAACCAATCAACATAGTTTTCACCTATTTACTTAATTATTGTGTTAATACATTTATGTTCTACACTTGACAGATTTGACTTGTACCCTTGCAATATGCTCCATAGGTGTGGTCCCGCCTTTTACCCTCCCTCTATCAGGCCTCTCCCCTCCCTTCCCACTCCATTTCTCTCCTATATCCTGGGATATAGTTGTGTTCTATCTTTGACAAGAAAGTGTTGAGTAAATACAAGTTGGTTTCATAGACGTACTGAGTACATTGGTTACTTTTTCCTCCATTCTTGAGATACTTGACTCAGGAGAATATGTTCCAGGTCACTCCATGTAAACTTAAAAGAGGTAAATTCTCCATCTTTTTTAAGGCTGATAGTATTCCATGGTGTACATATACCACAATTTATTAATCCATTCTTGCATTGATGGGCACTTGGGCTTCTTCCATGACTTAGCTACTAACCCATAGGAAATATACATTTTTGTCAATGTTGTGGTGTTTATTATATTCATTCTCAGCTTTCTCTCTTCCCATTCTACCTTAATTTTCAACATAAAATGCACTAGAATGGAACTTCTCACAGCACCATTGGACTGTGTGTTCATAAGTCACACCATTCACTAACACTCTGTTGATATTTTGAACTGTCTGTGGTTGTTTCCACAATGGAATCCGTATGAAAAAACATTTTATTACTTATCTATAGTTTCACAAAAATTACTCTAAAAACTTTTGAAAGATAATTACAATTTAAAATATGTTCTAAAGAATGAGGATGTACCTCCTAAATAAAAAAAATAAAAAATAACAAAGAACCAACAAAAAACAAGTGTAACAGTGAAATGTCAGAGATATTAACTGTCAAATGTATACTTAAGGAAATCAGACTTAATAGCCTAACATGAACATATTTTAAATGATGAAGGAAAAAAGGAAGCTTTACTCCAAACTCAAGGGTAAATAATGTATGATATAAATTAGAAAGAAATTGAGATTCTTCCCCTGGGTCCTGCCTGATCCATGTACTGGTTCTAGCATAATGGAATTGAAATCTGAGAATACAGAGAGAAGAAGAGGAAGAGGTTGGAAACATTTGACAAGGTAGTCATGGAAACACTTTTCAGCCATGCGCTTAATTACTTTCCATAACGTTCTTATGAAAAAAAAATTATTTTATTTTAAGATCAACACATTGAAAATCGAATATATCATATTTTCCCCAAATATATCCTCGCTTCTATATAAAAAACTTGGTATCCGAACACATGTATTTTTACAAACTCTTAACATTCGATATTGAGAAAATAAATGATCTGAAAAAAATGAGAAAACATGATTTACACTTTACCAAGGAAGTCCTACAAATGGCAGATAAGGACCTGAGAAGATGTTCAGTGTCCTGAGGCATCAGAAAAAAAGTACAAATTAAAACCAAAATGAAATACTTCACATTAGATCTGCTAAAATAACTAATACTTAAGCATTGACAATGCAAGTATTAATGATAATATACAGAGCAGAAGTTTACTTACTGCAGGGGGAAGTTAAAAATCGTGCACTTCAGAGGTCAGTTTTGACGTTTAATGACGTCCACAAGGCATAGTCATATCAACCAACCATGGAACTGACATATATTTATCTTACAGAAATGGGAACCTATGTTTACAGAAAAACCTATACATGAATATCATTGTAATTTTATTCAAATAGCTATACATGTCTGAATGTAATTAGAGAATCACATTTGTAACATATAAATAGAATATTATTCAGTAATACAAGTGAACAGCAAATCTAAGAATCTCAAAAGCAGTATATTAAATAAAAACTCCAGCTAGTAAAGGCTATGTATTATAAGAGCTCCCATATATTAAATTCTAGAAAACACAAAATTACAGTGACCAAAAAGCAGATCATTTTTTAATATTAGGAGAAATTCAAAGTGTATTATGCAAAGGACAATAGCTATAAAACTACATGTATTTTTAAAGTATTCCCTTAGAAGAGTTCTAACGAGGCCAATGATTCTTTTCAAACCTTATCTAGAATTGTGAAATTCTTATTAGCCAAAATTCCTGCTGTGAATGAGCTTCACAGTTCAGTACATTTTCTGCTCTGACTTTCCCATTCAAAGACTAAACCAAGGCAGCATATAAGCCGCATTGTTCCCAACTGCTTATCAAAGAAGAATGAATAGCCGGAAGAGTGAAATATTTGTATGCTCTAAGACAGATATTGACGGGTTGGATTTAAGACCCATGAATTCTGAGTTCTCTCCAAATACTTGTAATGAAATGTACCTGACATGCATTTAGCTATTCATTGTTTTAAATTATCAAATGGTCACATTATCAATAAAACTCATCCTTAACATGAAAGCGTTTTTCTAATAAGCACGATATTATCTCTACTCTAACTGCTTTTCATTACTCCTGAATACATTTCAGAGTGAATTGTATTCCAAATGAGGCCTTGGGGTATTTGGATAACAGGACTTCTTAAAGTTTGCCATTAGATTAAAAGGTTAATTGTTTTTTATGTTCTTTTGTTATATAATTAAATAATTGACTGTATGTATTACTAACACCTTTAAGGATTCAGCTATGCGATACCAACTTCTGTCTCTCTGGGGCAGTTAAAAATCACAAGCACTTGCTTAAATTTATAATAAATACTGGAATAAAAATGAATCAAAATGGAATTTTTTGTTGCATTTGATATTATCTATAACTATTTCATAAATACCAATCTTGACTATTTTTTAATGTACCTAAATACAATTCTGGTTTACTAAAATCTTTCTCTTAAAACAGTGAAATTCTGAACGTGATCATTTGGGAGACTTTTGAATGTAATGAGAGTGGAAAATTGAGTCAAATCGGCTCATAGACCAAAGCAATGGCTTATTCTCCAAGTATGATTCCCAGTATAGCAGCATGAGCTCACATGTGCACCTGCAGAAATGTAAATTTATTAGCTTCACTAGAGATCTACTGAATCAGATATTTGAGGACCAGGCACATCAATCTTTGTGGGGTACTTTTTTTTGCAAGTTTTCATAATTTTTATTGAGGAAGAACTAATGAATTCATATAGATGTATATTATATTTTCATGAATTAGACAAACCGTTACTGTAGAGAGATGAATTCTCCTGTGGTGACTGATTTAATGTGATTGTTTTGTTTTACTTTTTATTTCAGAATATTACAGGGGTACATACGTTTTGGTTACCTAGTTTGCTTTTTTGTATATGAGTCTGAAAAGTCAGTTTGCAAATTCATCCTAGACAAAGTGCTCCATGCCTCATTGCTAAATATCATCACTGCAGTAACCTGTGCAGGACTCTCCTGGGAAACACACCAATGCCAGGGCCCAGTCCACCCTCCAGAGAGATTTGGGAACTGCCATCAAAGCTGTTGTGTTATCCTTGATGTTCTGAATGTCATCAAAATTTTTTCCTTTCGCTTTTTCCTTTGGACAAAAATAAAAATAATCTTTGGATAAAAATAAAAATAATTGGGGGCCAGATCAGGTGAGTAGAGTAGGGGACACCTGAAAAGAAACACCTTGGTAATACAGGAATGAGGAAGGGATTGGTCTCTCGTTAAAGTGCACAAGAGCACGTACATCATTGCTTGGCAGTCTCCATGCCATTTGTGGAAATAGCCACAGGAGAAGTTAGTGGAGGCTCCTGCTAGACCCCGGCTCTTACTGGTTTCCGACAAAGACCGACTGCGGCACCTGTCTTCCGACAAAGACCTGACTGAGACAACTGGCTCCTCCTAATGGGGAGCCTTACCTGACCGAGACCACGGACTCTCCGGCATTTACCGGGAGCCATACCCCGAGCAAAACAGTGCAGCGTCCTAGTCCTCGCAGTTTCTTGGGCTGGACCTGGGACCTTGTGTCCTGGCTCCGACTAGTAGGGCGGGTGTTCCCATGCAGGTGTTTCGGTTTACTGGCTACACACTCCCTTAAAAACAGTGCTGTGTGAGCTGGTGCATTTTCATGATGCAAGGGCCATAAGTTGTTGGTCAGGATTTTCAGTTAAGATTTTCCTGTTTCTGCATCACTGTTTACTTGGTTTGCTGTGCTCCTCACTGTCAGCCAGTGATTTCGGATCCATAAATCTATGAATTTTTGCAATGTGTTTGTCAGCTCTGCTCTTTACTGTCCACCCTACCTCTCTTCATCAGTGACACTTTCTCTTTCCTCAGAAAAACATTTAGTCCATTTGAGCACTGCCATTTCATTTTCTTCATGGCCTTATCCCCATAAACTTACACAAATATGTCCCTGGTTTCACTTCCATGCTCCTCAAAGTTAACCAGAAATTTATCAATGTTTGTTCATTACTCTAATTCAAGCTCCAACATTTTCATGATGGAACACAAAACCACATCAACAATGCTGAACAGTACTCAGTAAGAAACCACCAAGATTATGAAACATTGCTCAGTTGTTTGTACAGTGTTGCCAATGAAAGTGCTCAGTGGGCTCGGTGCCTGTGGCTCAAGTGGCTAAGGCGCCAGCCACACACACTCAAGGTGGTGGGTTCGAATCCAGCCTGGGCCCACCAAACAACAATGACAGCTGCAACCAAAAAATGGCCGGGCGTTGTGGCGGGCGCCTGTGGTCCCAGCTACTTGGGAGGTGGAGGCAGGAGACTTGCTTGAGCCCAGGAGTTGGAGGTTGCTGTGAGCTGTGATGCCACAGCACTCTACCCAGGGGGATAGCTTGAGGCTCTGTCTCAAAAAAAAAAAAAGAAAGTGCTCAGTGGCAAGTTCTCAAACTTAATTGTCAGGCCTTGTATTTTAAGCCAAAGTTATATTCATGCCCCTTATCCAGAAAGTGTACTATGTACTCAGGCAGTGTGTCTGTTGGGTGGGAATATCTCCATCCCCTCCTCTCCACTCCTCTCTTGAATGTCACTGAGTTTTGATTTCATATGATCACAAAAGTGCTAATCACGACTCCTAATTTAGTACTGAAAAGATGTGCTGTTTGTTTTTCCATCCCTGCAATACTTAGGAGAATGGTCTCCAATTCCATTCAGGTTGTTACGAAAGTTATTAGATCACCATCTTTTTTATAGCTGAAGAGCATTCCATGGTATACATTTACCACATTTTATTGATCCTTTCCTAAATTGATGGGCCTTTGGGTCATTTCCACATCTTTGCAATTGTGAATTGTGCTGCTATAAACTGCGTGCAATTCTCAGGGGGACTTGAGAATCAAATGGTAGGTCTTCTTCAAGCTCTTTGAGGAATCGCCATACTACTTTCCATAGATGTTTAACTAGTTTGCAGCCTCACAAACAGGGCAAGCACATCCATGCCAACATTTATTGCTTTGAGACTTTATAGCATGAGCCATTCTCACTGGAGTTAGCTGATGTCTCAATGGAATTTTGATTTGCATTTCTGGGATGGTTAGAGACATTGAACGTTTTTTCACGTTGGCCATTGGCCTGTCGTCATTAGAAATTTTCTGTTTATGTCTTTTGCAAATTTTTACTGATATTGTCTCATCTTTTTATTTTGATTTGCTTGAGTTTTTTGTAGATTCTGGTTATCTGTCTTTTATTGAATATGCAGCCTGCAAATGTCTTCTTCCATTCTGTAAGTTGCTTTAGTGATTGTGTCCTTGGCTGTACAGAAACTTTTTAACTTGTTCAGGTTTGATTTATGTATTTTTGTTGTTTCTGTGATTGCCTTTGGTGTGTCTACATAAATTATTTTCCTAGGCCGGTATCTCTAAGCATTTTTCCAACATTTTCTTCTAGAATTCTTGTATATGCAGTTTCATGTCTTAAGTTTAAGTCTGTTATCATTTTGGATTAATTTTTGTGAGTTGTAAGAAGTGGAGGTCCTGCTTCAGTTTTTTACATGTGGCTATCCAGTTTTCCCAGCAGCATTTCTTGAAAAGGGATTATTTTCCCCAATGGATGCTTTTGTTTTCTTTGTCAAAGTTCAAATGGAAATATGAGGATGGTTTCATATGTGGGTTTTCTGCTCTCATTCATAAGTCTACATATCTACTTTTATGCTAAAACCACACAATTTTGATTACTATAACCTTGTAGTTTAGCTTGAAGTTTGGTAAAGTTATGCCTCCAGACTTATTCTTATGATATAAGAAGTTAATGGCTCTTCAGGGTATTTTCTGACTCCATATGAAATGTGGAACTATTTTTTTTAAATCTCCCCTATGTTAATTTTGTATTTTAGTGGCAATTGCAATGACTCTGTAATGCCTTTGGGTATAGGCATTATAACAATATTGATTCTGCCAATCTGTGAACATGATATATTTTTCCATCTATTTACCTCCTCTGTGATTTCTCTTCTCAGTGTTTCATACGTCTCCCTATACTGGTTCCTCACCTCCTTTGTCAAATATGTTCCTAGCTGTTTCATTCTCTGTGATGCTACTGTGAAGGGGATTGTGTCTTTGATTTGATTCTCAGCTTGATTGTTGTCGGCATCCATGATAGCTACTGATTGTGTACATTGATTTTGTACCCTGGGATGATGTTGTATATATTTATCAATTCCAGGAGTCTCTTGGTTGAGTCTTTGGGGTTTTCTAGGTATAAAATTATATTGTCATCAAAGAATGATCGTTTGACCTCTTCTGTCTGCATTTGGATACCCTTAATTTCCTTCTCTTTTGTGATTTCTGTGTCTAGGGCTTCCAGCACTATATAAATACAGATGGCAATAGAGAATAGTCTGGTCTGATTCCAGTTAAGTGTGAATGCTTTAAACTTTTTTCAATCAGTATGATGTTGGATGTTTTTTTTTATAGATGACTTTTATGTTTTTGAGGTATTTTCCATCTCTGTCAATTTTCTCTTTCTTTCTTTCTTTTTCTTTTTCTTTTTTGACACAGAGTCTCACTTTATTGCCCTCAGTAGAATGCTGGGGCATCATAGCTGACAGCAACCTCAAATTCCTGGGCTCAAGCAATTCTCTTGCCTCAGCCACC
This sequence comes from Galagoides demidoff, assembly GCA_963574575.1. Lineage (NCBI taxonomy): Eukaryota > Metazoa > Chordata > Mammalia > Primates > Galagidae > Galagoides > Galagoides demidoff. The sequence continues at coordinate 2,874 of CAUYQV010173114.1, read as the reverse complement.
TTAGTGACCACAATGCCCAGCTATTTTTTTAGAGGCGGGGTCTCACTCTGGCTTAAGCTTCTCTCAGACCTGTGAGCTCAGGCAATCCATCTGCCTCCGCCTCCCAGAGTGCTGGGATTACAGGTGTGAGCCACCATGCCCAGCCCTTATGCCAGTTTTCTTAAGTGTTCTTTTCAAAAAAGGGTGCTGCATTTTGTCAAATACTTTTTCTACATTTATTGAGAGGATCATATGGTGTTTGTTTTGCTTCTATAATTCTTCACAATGAAGTAGACTTTACCCTGGAGATGAAAGGTTGGCTCATCATACACATACTATAAATGTAATTCACTACATAAATAGAAGCAATCCTTGTTTTAATAAGACTTAAAGATGATTCTGAGAATCTTCCATAAAATTATATTACAGTTTTAAACAAAGAGCAAACAGAGACATGGGGCAGACTCCTACTTGTGAAATAATAATTTAGGAATTGTGGACACTTGGCAAAAATTTCAAAGTGAGTACTTGAAAACAAAATTTACCTTGAAACATGAGCTTCCACTTGGGTGAACAGTCAGCATTTTGACACAAAAACTTTGCATCAGTTTCTAAATATTTCATAAGAAAACAATGGAGTTGTTATTTTTGTTTTGCTCTATAGTTTCACCTTCCTAAAAATAAACAAAACCTGAAACAAATAAGTAGCAAAATGATAAATAACCTTAGTCTTCAGTCCTAATTTTAACATTTTAATAATGTAAACGCAAGTGGTCTCCATCTTTCATCTTGTCCTTGGTCATTCTTCAGCCCAATGGTAGGATAGATTATTGATCCACCTGTTGATCTGTGGGATCAAATTTTCTAATTTTTTTCTAATTCTGGCAAAATTTAAGGTTGATATTACAGTACTTATCAGTCAAAACTTTCAAATCTTCTTTCGTGTGTAGGGAAATTTCTCCCTGCCAGTTTAAGCATATGGACAATTATTTTCTACTGAAAGTACGTTTCTCCTAGCCTCATTATTTTTTGTTAATTTCTCAGCTGCCATAAGAAAATTATTATTTTTCCCCAGGGTCTTTTTAGCATAGTGTGTCTACAAGTATCATTTCTCTGGTCTGTAGTACTCAAGGTAGAAACTTCTGGATGTTTTATTTATGAAACAATCTGTTTCTTTTTTTTTCCCCCTAGGTATTTCTGCTTTTGTTCTAAGTCTCCTTAATATTGTTTAGTAAGGAGTTGGAACATGGCCAAAGGGTATTTTTCTATTTTATCAAATGCTTTTATATTACGTTCTCTATTTCTGGCTGAAGGCCATTCACTAAGAGTGAGAAGCAACTGAGCCTGTATCCGTTTTAGGTCCTACTCCCACATGTTTTCTAAGGGTATTATAAAGGCTATTCCTGATATCTGGGTAAGAGAGAACTTCAAACATTATAACATATGTGACTCTTTTTTTATTGCAGTTTTTGGCCAGGGCTGGGTTTGAATCCACCACCTCCGATATATGGGGCCGGCACCCTACTCCTTTGAGCCACAGATGCCTCCTGATGTGACTCTTTTTGAATTGACGTCTTTTCCTTTAAAGATTTGAGTTGGGTTACATACAAATCTCTTCCTTTTTTGTAACCTGGAAATGTGAGGCTTCCAAAAGGAAAATGGGCAAACTGTCTCACATACGACTTTAGAATGACATCATCCTTTCCATTTTATTTTAGTTCAAAATATTAAGGGCATACAAACATCTTTGGTTACATAAATTGTTTTTGTAATGTTGGAGTCTAAGCTATAGGTTTGCCTTTCACCCATACAGTTCTCTTACCACCCATTAGGTTTATTTCCACTGACTTTTGTTCATTCCCTCTCTGTTCATTTCTGTCTTGGCATTTTCTCTTTGTATCAAATCCATCTTTAGAGTTAGGTGATGTGATTTATTAATCCAGGACTGGCTGCCTGCAATTTGTAGGCTCAATTAAACATAAAAATTTGGGGCCTCTTATTTAAAAATGAAGAATTCAAAGATAACAACCACAGAGCATGATATCAAGCACAGGGCCTGTCTGAGTGAGGGCACTTTGGTGACTGTGCCAGTTGTATGCCCATAAAATTGGGTCTGAATTAGTGTTTCAAAACAGAAACACTTACATTTGTTTACTAATTCACTATGTTTTTTCCTAAGTTGCAAAATTTCGATTTATCTATCCAGAGATCTAGTCAGGCTCAGCATTTTTCAACAGTTAAAGTGATTCTTATCTCATCTCATTATTTCTTTTTTCCATCTGGGTACCAGCAACAGCTCTGCTCAGACTTGAATATGTATGCTGCATAGGCATAAATTGGCATAAATTTTATAATGCCTAGCAGGCAACCATTTATTGTAAATCTGCGGGACTGATATTATATATTCCTCTCTAAGTATCAATTCTTATGACAAAGTACAGAGGCTAATCTAAGTAGCGGTTTCTTCAGCAGTGTACCATATTGGAATCATCAATCCTGTACAGCTTCCGATATTAGAACACTGAAAGAATATACTCCTCTATCTATTTTGCAACAGTGATGCAGACCATTAGCAGATTGAGTTGTCTGATCTTACAGTGCTGGGACAGTCCCATTCCTTAGTTTTGTATCCCTTTTATTTTCTTCATAGAGGAGGTGTATGAAGACATTATTGCCATGATAGTCTTGAACAGCCCAACACTGTTTAGCAGGGTTTACCTCTTCTGTAGAGATATTCTCTCCTTATCTTAAATTTTCGTCATTCCATGTGGGGCTGTGCTAAATACTTATCACTATGTGTACGCACTGTGCCTTCACTACCAAACGGAAGTCGGTGGTCCCGAAATAATGTCTCAGAGCTTTCTTTCATCACTCTATATTTGCTAATATATGTCT
>CAUYQV010173113.1:0-31286 GCA_963574575.1 Galagoides demidoff | reverse complement strand
TTACTTATATTTGTATTCATGCCTTATATGCCCCCAAGGAGTTTTAGACTCTTTGTAGGCAAAAATGATGCTCTAAACATCGTCCTATCTTCCATAATAACTAACATAGTAAATTGTTTACAAAAAGCAACGTATAGACATATATTGAATGGTTTGCCATTCAACAAATCTGTTTTCCTATGGTCTTTCCCTGAAAGGGGCGTATGAATTCCTATCAAAAAGAGAAAAAAATCCGAGAGCCAGTCTTGTGCGCACATTTATGTAAAAGAGATTAGGAGAAAAGGACAAGAGCAACCATGAAAAGAGGGGGAAATAAGATTAATGGGCGGGGCAAAAGCGTACTTCCTTACTTACTCAGTGGTACCAAGAAGGTAGAAAAGGGAAGTGAAAATCCTTCTTCTGTCTCCAGTTCACTTTTTTGCACCTCTGGTGATGAACTCACATAGAAGGTGTAATCCCACTAAGGCTTCCAGAATCCGCAGCGATCAGAAGGGCTGCTATGCTCATTAATGACTCAGCTCAAGGGCACATGACAGAGAAGTAGGCATAGACAGCCAGGTGTTGCTACGGGATTCCCAGTTCGTGACTCTCCACCTTTTGTCGCTCTCCTTAAAGAGCACGAGAAGTCACATTGATTTTCTACCATCCTTAGGATTATAACAGCCCCTCTGAAGTTCTCTTTACACCTTCAATCGCATGAGCAGTGAAGTGTTCTCTGAGCACTTAGTGAGTATCATCACAAACACATAGAACCCGCAGATCCTACCAAGAACCCAGCCGAAGCAGGTGGCATGAATAGCCGACTACTGCCTGGCAGGTACTCAAGGGATGCAAACCATTCCTTTAACCATACTTTTTGCTGGCTTATCTATTTTGCTCCTGGAGGAGTGGCTATTGCATCCATGTTATAACCATGTCATGTTGGACTATGAAGTATTACTTGACTTTTTCCAAGCAGAACGTATAGCTGATGGCAAGCTATTGCTGAAAAAAATGGGTATTTTTCTGAATTCAGTTCTGCCTGGAAACAGCTAACCAATTTCCATTACTGTAATGTGGCTCTATGTTCTGGGTTGATTTTGAGCAGAGCAATGGCTTCACTTCTATAGAAATGAGATTTTATTTGAAGTCCATTCAAAGATTTGATTCAGAAAACTAGACTACAGCTTTCAGAAAATATTTTTTGAATCTTCCAATAATAGATTTTCTCATCTACAAATTCCTGGAACACTTCATTCTTTACAGCCGAACAGGCAGACAGTTTTGTTGTTTTGTGTGCTGTTTGTCATTGTGAGCTGCTTTTACAACTCGGGTTACAAATAGAACCCAAGTTCGGAAGGAGAACATAGGTAGAAGTGGCAGGGAATAGGGGTGTGAGGGTAGAATGGTGACTTTTCTAATGCATGTTTGAGGGAGGCAGAGTGCAGATGACCATGCTTATGAGTAGAATGTGGGATTAGCACTTATTATTTTTTCTCATTAATTACTTGAATTCGTACTTTCCTTCATTAACAGGAAGTCCAGTATCTTCATGAGAACCTCTTAGTCCAGGAACTCACTTAGTCCATAAGGTGTCAGTTTGATTTTCAACATCAGGGAGAGACATGCATGAGCCATTTTCATCCTCAAAATATTACTTTTGCAAATGGGTCCTCTGTGGATCTGTAGACCCTCGTTTTGGTCTCTTTGACTACAATAATAAAATTCTATAGACTGGGTGATGCCCTGAGGAGGGGTTCTGAAGGACCTGTCCCACTGCAAGCACATGCCTTTTTTTTTTTTTTTGAGGCAGAGCCTCAAGCTGTCCCACTGGGTAGAGTGCCAGGGCATCACAGCTCACAGCAACATCTAACTCCTCAAGTAAGTCTCCTGCCTCAGCCTCCCAAGTAGCTGGGACCACGGGCGCCCACCACAACATCTGGCTATTTTTTGGTTGCAGCCATCGTTGTTTGGTGGTCCCAGGCTGGATTTGAACCCACCACCTTAGGTGTATGTGGCTGGTGCCTTAGCCACTTGAGCCACAGGCACCAAGCCAAGTACATGCCTTTTATAGTGAGGGAATAGGATTCTAAGTCAGGTCTGTCTTCAGGAGGCAAATCCTGCAGCACAGATCCTAATGCACATGCACCCTTCTCAGTGTGCCGGGGTCTCTTCATTCACTAAGTAGCAGTTTATCAATTGCCACAGGCCTTGCCCTGTTTTAGAGGAAGGGGAGGCAAAGATGACTGATACCATCCTAGGTTTCAAGGTTGGATAGACAATGTCATGGTGCAAGGGCTCTGACAGAGGTAAACTGAGGGGACTATGCAGATGGGGAGAAGCCAGTGAAATAGGGTGTTCAGAGGCTTCCAGGGAATGTAGAGGACTCAGAGCTGTGTTAGAAGAGAAGCTGGTTTTCCATAGTAATGTCACGGCAAGAGTAAAAGCAGAGAGGAGAGGGTGTGGATACCTGGGAAACTGCAAGTGGTCTAACAAGGATGCCACTTGGGGGACAAGGACAGCACAGGGGACATTTGAAAACGGTGGGCATAAAAACTTCTCAGTCACAGTGAGGAAGTGGGAGCCCAGGAAGGAGCAGAGGAGGTTCAAAAATAGAAGTTCTATCTCAGAGAACATAAAGTTGTTATGCTTGGAGGATTCGTCAAAGACCATTCTCTTCTAACCACCTCAATTTAGAGATAAATAAGTAAATCCCAGAAATCGTCAAGGGCTTGTGCAAGGTCATGCAGATAAGCTTGACTAAAGCTCCCAGGTCAATGTTCTTTCCACTGAGTTGTCCTATCACCTCAGGGAGGAAAACTAAGGCTCAGAAACACCGAGTAACTTGCCCAACTCACCCAACACATTAGCAGCAACGTCAGAGCTTTGGGTTCTGAGGGCAGCACTTTCCCCTGTTTTTCAGATCATGGAGGGGAAACAGCTCTGAGAAACTGAGAACAAGGGCATGGCCAGGCCTGTGATGGAGCAGACAGGGGACCCAGATAAAGGTCATGAAAAATGAAGAGTCCGAGGAACTATGAGCCCAGGCTGTGGGGATGCTGCTAGCAGGGATACTGGAAGTCTTCAAGAAAAACAACAGAGAAAATGACTATGGTCCAGGGGTCTCAAGTCCTCCAGGAAGATGAGAAGAGGTTTCAGATGTAGGGGAGGACTTTGAAGGGAATGAGGACTGAGTAAAACATGCAGATGATGGGGACCACCTCGGAGAGGACAAAGAGGGCCTGGAAGGGGTGGTGGGGAGTTGGGTCTCCTAAGCTAAAGGTTTTAACAAAAGTAGTCATGGAGAGGAATTAAGAATCACAGTGGGGGACAAGGTAGAATTCCTCAGGACATAGAGGATGGGACTAAATCTCCGTATCAGCTAGTTTGAATCGCCTCATAGCACGGTGGCCTCAGGAAAGTGGAACTCTTTACATAGTGGCTGAAGTCTTCACAGATATCTTAGCTGAATATCCAGACTGTTCCTATTAAAACACAAATCACATCCTGTTATTGTTGTGCTCAAAGCAGGCCAGTAACTTCCCCTCTCAGAGTTCAGTAAGGTTAAGTAATTTATCCAATAGCTGCCACTACACTACTAAAGGCAGAGACAGGATACAAACCCCAATCATCAGTTTCAAGTCCTAAGAAAGTGGGCTTTTGAGAAACAGAGTATCCCAGCAACCAAAGTAGGAGCTGTACTGTTAAACGTGACCTAGCCCTTCACATAGCATCCCTTCCAGATATTCTACTGGTTTGAGGAGTTACAAAATCCACCCAGTTCCAAGGGGAGGGAATATAAGATCCCACTCTCAAAATCACATTGTAATCAGAGCCTGTGGAATGGGAGATATCATGGCCAGGTATAAAAAAACTCAAACTGCCTCACCTGCCTTACTGTCTCTGTCATCCCAGAGGTAACCATTGCCACCTGAAAGGATAGACTTGGACCCCACTTAAGTGCAAAAAATTGATGATTTATTTCCTCTGTGCAGAGGGGCCGCTGCTCTGAGAGACAGTCAGTGCCAAGTAGGGGGCAGGCTGTCTTTTTATATTTTTTGCATAGCTGAGCAATCATACTAGTACAGAAGTGAGATGTGGCCAGTTAGCTCAGGGCAGGGTTACAGCTTGGGAGTTACAATTTGGGTAAGTTTCCACCATTGTTTGTCCACTGGGAACTTGAACTTGGGACTTTTCATGCTTCCTTGTTCTGAAGCCTGTTCTTAGAATTGACTCTGGGGGGAAGGAGGGGGCTTAGGAACGAGCTGGGAAGCCTGTTTCAATCCCTTTCTCAGGATCTACTGACTTAGGTATTTCCTATGTTGCTGTGTTCTGCATTGATGTGTCAGCCTCTGTGGTTCACTGCTGTAGCCCTAGGGCCAAGCACAGGGCCTGGCAGGTGGTGGTATTCAATAAATACCTGTCAAGTCAATGAATTACGTCTTTTAATCTCTGTACGTCTTGAAGTTAGACATCAATATAACTATTAATATGACCATTCATATAACAGATGAGGGAAATGAGGCTCAGGAAGGTTTGGTAACTTAAGTGGATTCACTCAGCTACAAAATGGAAGACCCACAATTGAAATGCATGCCTTGCTCTCCCCACCATCCCCTGCAGCTCTTCACCCACCTGCCCCTCTGTGGACTCCCCTCCACCAGCCACCTCCGCCCCTGCCCAGGGACACGCACCACCACAGCCCACTAGCAGACCAAAATTCAATTTTTCCCCAGTTGGTTGCACTCAAGCTGAGCGCAAAGCAATTACACTTTAAATCCCCTTACAGCAGATACTTCAGAGCATGTTCAGGAGTCACCATCACGCTTGGTGTTCAGATCGCATTTCTGGTTTGCTGTGAAAAGGCAATTAAGTAAAAGGTTAGGAAGCTTTTTAAATGGCCAACTCAAACTTTTGGCTTATTTTTGCCTTGCTGAATTTATAGGTGTTTAACCAATATTTATCACTATTTCCCTTAGGGAACCCTCAGATCTGTGATATTTGAAATAATAAAGCCTCTCTGTTGGCCCGTTAGAAGGTCTGTGGGGAAACTGCACCATGAACCCTCCCAGTTTCTCGTTGATGAGACCTGATTGTGCTTCTTTCCATCTTCCTCCTTCTTTCTCCAATGAGGAGTTCATAGAATGGTATGTGAAGGCTAAAGACTTCAAAGCAGGTCTTTTACTATTTTTATCTTGAAAAATACTCGATATTGGTATAATTAAAGTGAAGTCTTCCTAGAGAAAATGACAACTCAAATAATCTTAAACGTACCTCCAAGAAAAAAGCTGTCAAAATGACAGCTCGTGAGAGAGCCACATTCTCTTAGGCCTTTGCCGCTGCTTCTGATTTCTTGTAATCTTTGAAGGTTATGTCACGGCTGACTTCAAAACACTTTTTAAGTTATTATGGCCTCCTTTAAATGTGAGTTCTGAGGGTGAGGGGCTCCATCTTGTCTTTGCTCCAGATTTTGTCAACTACATTGTTACCAAGCATTTTAAACAAAACAAAAGGCGAAAACAAACACATGAAATCTTCCTGACCTGCTTTTCCCACTAGCTAACATTTTATTTTTTGTTTTCCCTTTGGACTAAAGGCTTTTAAACAGATCTTTATGCCCTCTGGCTCTATTTTCTCATTTGCTAAAGTGTATGGCAAAGATTGCTGATGCCTGCCAACCTAATTGGCCAATCTAGGGGAATTTTTAAAGTTCTCTTGTTAATTGTCTGCCTCCTGCCTCCATCCCTGGGCTTGATGTCATGTGTCTCATTGGGCACCGTACTCAGTGTTCAAGAGCCCTCCTTCAGAATGTCTTCAGAGTAGCTGGAGAGTTAACGTGCGTTGGACACAGGGCTTGCTAGGATATTAGCTGGAAATAGTTCAGGCCAGGCCTAGGGAAATGGGTCTATCTCCAGGTCTGCAAAAGGATCTCACAGCTTGACACATGGGGAACAGAAGAGCCTAAAATCTTGTGCTAGACCTTGAACAACACTGGTCACTGGGGTCCAACCCAGTGTTCAGTAGGTATTTCCAGGCATGAAGATTTACTGGGCATCAACTAGTGCTAGGCATAGGGGCTGCCCAAATAAATAGGACATTGCAGCTTTCCTTAAGTTTCTCGCGAGGGGAGTGGACAGAAAATTGAACGGACAAGTGCAAAAATACATGGCATTCACAGTGGCGATGGACATAAATATCATTAACTTCGTTTAAATAGTTCTTTTGAAGGTTTGTTACTAGTTTGATGAGGTGTTGTATAGGAAAAGCATGATAGTAATTGTATTTCACAAACACATGAATAAGTAAATAAAATACATTAGTGTGGGTTTTTTTTCCTGTGTGTGTGTGTGTTTTATAAATAGCTAGTAGGAGCTATTAGAAAACCTGGGGATTCTTAAAACCTTACCTTGTAAAAGTAAAACCTTTTATTTTATGTTGTTTGGTACATTTCCTTGTTCGTATGAACACCACTGGTTTTTTTCATTTCTTTGTCTATTAGACCTCATACCCTCCCATTATCTCTTGATTATTTACTCTTATCTGTTGGTTCTCCTGCCTAGAATGAAACAAAAATGACAATAATTAGGGAGAGTGAATTTTTGACAGGCAATAGTCAGAAGTGAAAGGAAATAGTCAAGACACATATGATGAACAAAACTCTAACAATTCACAATGCAACAGCTTCCAGCCAGACATACAAGAAAACTAAGATCTCAAGAGCTAATGTCTGAATAAGAAGGAAAAAAAAAGCGTAACAGGCAATTAAGAAAATAAGAAGAACTGAGAATTTATAAGTCTATGGGATGTGGTTAAGGCTGTATTGATTGTCAGATTCATAACCTTGACTGTTTTTATTTTTTGAAGAGATAGCATGGGGGTTAGGATTAGTCAGGCCAGGATTCAAATCCCAGTGCTACCACTTACTGAACAGCTTTAAATGACTTTGCTTCTTTTAACCTTCCTTTCTGCATATATAAGGTTAAATAATGAGGGCTTGAAATGAGGAATAAATACATGAAAAGTGTCAAGGATGATGTCCAGTATAAAATAGATACTCAATAAGAAAGAGGAGCTGCTATTGAAGATTTATTTAAGACTTATAGTTTATTACAACTATTTAGTAACATTTAAAAGGCTAATACATGTAAATATTCTAAATAATTTGAGAGTTCTGAAATGATCTAAATGGATCATATCCATCTTCATCTAAAAAATTAATCCTTTTTCACTTATTTTGACCGGATACTAGAGTTTCTGGCAGGTTTTAACGAAGCCCTCACAGATTTTATGTCAATGGCTGCACGATAAACAAAATAATATTCTTGCTTCTTTTTTAGGAATTGTCTTCCTAGAAACAGTTTATCCACAGAAATACACCAAATTTGTATGCCAAATCAGATCTGATTGGCAACGCTTTCAAGATGTTTAAAAAAGATTTTCATTTAAGAAGGGCCCCGTTTGGGTTATTTAGATTCTAAGAACTGAAATGACTTTGTTTGTTAGGTCTGATTTTGTGGCTTCTGGGAGAAGGAGAGATATGAATTCAATTAGCACCTTGGTGTTTTCTTTATCCTTCATTTCAATCCGGGGAGATGCTTCATATGCACAGTGGTGTCAGGTCACATCAAAAGAAAGAGAAACAGTTTCTTGGTTTTTAATTTTCTACCAAAAAGGAAAGGCGCCCATTTTGTTCCGCTCTAATTAGCTGGTGCATGACTTGAGAGCAGGCAGATGCTTTGAAGGCGGCGTAACATAGGTCTTCATTAATCTCTGCACAGGACTTTTGCTTCTGCTCTGGCTGAAGGAAGCGGCTGGGGAAGACAAACATTTTCACAGGGCCCTAACCGCTAATCCAGGTGTTACAAAAAAGCATATAAAGAAGGGGAGAAAATAGCATTCTCAAAATCTCTCACTTCTTCTACAGCAGAAATAGAAAACTGATCCTTTTAATTGGAATTTAGAAATTTTAAAAAATTATTTTGAAGTCTGCAACGACCTTAATTATAAAGACAGTTAGTTACTGTGCAGGTGTTGGAATAACTGGTTTACCAAGTCTCTTCCGGGGCAAGTTAGAATGGGACCGTGTAATGTTCACTCTACCAACACATCCTTGTTTTTCTAATTTGGAAACTGAGACCCACACTGGGAAACTATTTTAGCCAGGATTAAGTGACTAATTAGTTGTCTAGTCCTTTTATTAAGCACTGAAATCTCCATCCAAATTTGTCCATTAAAGGGAGTTTCCTTTACATACTGGTTCTAACTTGTGCTCTCCAAAGGGCCCATGTTCCACTCACACAGAAGGGACTTCTCTGCTACTACAACCAAGAAGACAGAGCCTAAAATAGTGCGAGTGGCATTCTGCTGTTCATGTCCCAGCAAAATGAGCTTCAGCAAGGCCACCTAGGGTCTCTACCTGCTCAGATGTTTAATCTACCTACCTCAGAGAGCACCTACTTTGTATAAGGTCCCATAGACATTGGGAGAGATGACTACGATACAATATGAATACAAGATGAGATTCCACTGGATCCTATAGGCCACCCCTTTAGAGATTTTAGAAATGTGGGTTCCTTCAGGCTGGAAGTCACAAACGCAAATGCCTGCAGAGACCCAGCTGACAACACAAATGAGTGGTTTTGGCTGGGTGTAAGATTATTGAGGGGCGGGTTTCCAGCTGGAGAGTGTGTGCCTGTGTTAGGGGGCAGCTGCTACTTGTTCCCAGCCAACTGTGTTCCCATGTAGAAATGCAGGCCTGGTGTGGCCAATACTGAAGATTTCCCAGGAAAAGACAGAGATCTCCATTTTTGTGTAAAATCCCTTATATTTCCAAAAGGACTGAAGCGGCCAAGTGTTCTGGGATCAGTTTGCAGCCCATGTGCAGAGCAGTCGTACAGAGCAGGCAGTGTGGGGCGCCCTTCACAATTCTGTCTTGTTTCATCTCATACCTTCCTCCTTCCCACCTCTCCTTAACCTTCCTCCTTCCCCGGCCTCTCCGGCCCCAGCCTGGGCTCAGTGAACACTCAGCAGAGGAGCGCAGAGTCCACTGCTGGTGCCTTATAGCCAACCTTGAGATGTATTGCTCTTGTGGTGAGTACTTCACAGCAGATTTTTAATTTTAAACCAGGACATATTTATAATTTGCTTCTGTCAGGGGAGAGCTATGTCAGTTTTGGTGAGCACTTCAAGGCTGAGCTACATTAAGAGAGTTTTGTGGTGTTGGCAGTGAAGAATTCCATTTTGAAGTGAGTGAAAAAAGCCTCAAATGCCACATGAAAGTCATGGCCTGAAGGGTTCCATTAGTATGAAAACTGGGTTTTAAAAGGAACCAGATAGGCTAGCCATTTAAAGACCTGCCTATGACCTCTCTCTTTCTTTCTCTGAGGGATAATGTGAATATCTGGACAGAGGGAGTCTGTCATATTTAAAACGTTGCCCGGCCATCAGGGGTTGAAGATTAAGAATTTTGGCCATGGGAAGCTCATTAGGAGTTGATGAGAGACAGGTCACAGGAGGAAAGGAGGGAGCTGGTGGGAGAGAATGTGGGGATTACCCATGAGCAGAAACTGGAAAAGTAGAATCAGCCACCGTCAAAGGGCGTGGGGTGAAGGGCAGTATTACAAGTGAATCCGAGGAACAAACTAGAAAGGCAAATGAAATCAATAGTGAGTGATGGGGAATAGTCAGATGTGAAGGAAAGAGGGTTATGATATAAATATGTGTGAATATGTGCAGTGTTATAGAAACTGGGAAATGGTTAACCAATGCCTCTCCTGGGGTCTATGACCCCCCTGATTTACAGCATTTGTTTATTTCCATGGCATAAGTAACCCTACCATGATCAATGTTGAGCTATCACTTTAAAGTCACTGAGAGTGGGATACACCTTGGGTCCCCTGCAAGGAAGGTGAGGAAGGTGAAATCAATAGGGTCAAAGAAAACAGAAGCTCTCATGCCTCCCATCTGGGGATGAGGAAGCCTAAGGAGTGGCTGTGTAATGGTGACAGAGTGACCAGAGAGGTCCTGAGGCTGAAGATGTGACAACAGAGATTAGAAAGGCCCCCTCCCTCATCTCTGAGGGTGACCACAAAGAAGAGAGTGGAAGGTAGAGTTCAGGTCCAGAAGCCACAAACGCAAGTGTGACATTGTGGCAAGGTCACCACGTGTCAGAGGGACACAGACCTTCATTCATTGCCAGTTCCAGGGGACCACCTATGGCACGCTTCTGCGGGTTATAAAGATGTGTAAGACAACAGTCCCATGATTAGGGCAGGTAAGACCTGTCCACGGGAGATGCAGAGTGCCATGTGACTGGGGCAGATAAGGTGTGCTAGAGATTGAAAGAAGAGGCTGTTAATGATGACATTGTGCTAAGGGCTTTACCTTCATTCCATTTGATCTCCAGAAATATCCATCTTACAGATAGGAACATTAGATCAGAAGGTTTAAATTACTTAGCCAAGGTCACACAAGTGACAAAGCAGCAGAGGCAAGCCTGGAACACAGGTCTTTCTAACATCAAAGAGCCTGTTCCCCCACTGCCCTGCTGTACTGCGTCCCCTGGGAGATAACACTCTGATGGAGAGGATGGATTGTGTGTAGACGATTTGGAGTTTCTTATAAAAAAAAATTATTCAGCCTGCATATTCCTAAAGAGTCAATTGATGTTAAAAAAATTCCCTTGTGCTTGCATGTGACATGTATTTTTAGGATCTGCTGTTAGCAAGTGTATTTTTATGTGATTGAGTGGGAGAGTGGGAAAAGTTTTGCAGAGCTGTTGAAACCAGAATGCAGGGGGGCCGCGGCAGAGACTGAAAAATCTCTGCCACCTAAGGTCTTGGAAAAACCACAAAGAGATGTGTTCTTAATTTATTATGCTACGTACATCCCCAGATGAATGACTAGTTAAAGGTATTGTTAAAGCATTTTAAATGACCCACTTCAAGCAGTGAACAAAATCACTTGCTGTGCCAAGCCAACTGGCGTTTCTGGGATGATAAAACCACAAAGTGAGGAAAACGTTAAAACTACTAAAGCAAAAATGATACACAGTCATGGAGAGGAGAAAAGTGGAGCTTTATTGTCTGCCGAGGCAGATGGCTGACCACTAGGTGGGCCTCAGTGTAACGTCCAGAGTAATTGGTTGCTGGGGTTTTTTGGCAAGGAGAATTCAGACCTCAGCTTTGTCTACAAGATCCTGGCTCATTCTTGCCTAGGTTCTGTCTTTGCTTCCTCTGATGGTTAATGCAAACAGGCAATTGAAAACAGATAGTTGCCTTTACCTTAGAATGCTTTTTCTGGAAATAAGGATGTGAAAAGTAATTAAGGACTGGATTTCCCAGCCATCTTTCTCTCCTGCATGTATGATTATCTGCAGATATCAAATTGCCTGCTTTGATAATTACACCCTCCAAATGAGGGGCAAGTGGCTAATTATGCCCACATGTGGCCGATTGCACTCTCCATTAGCCAATTATGTGCACAATTATTTGTGCACATGAATAATTGCACTCATGGAAAATAGCGGCCCTCCTTTCAAATCTCCCTGTTTAGAGTGGCTGATGGAGTGATCGCCACACTGGAAATGTACTTGGTGGGGAGTGAAAAAGTATCAGAAACCAGGAAACATTGTGAGTGACCAGAGCTCACAGCACATGGCCTTAGGAGGCCAAGAGAACAGGAAGGGCCAGAGGATGGAACATGGGTAGCCTGTGAATTAAGAAGCCTGTTTCCGAGGTTGTTTGGGTGGCTCATGTGCAATGACCTTGGGCAGGTCATGAACTTTCCTTCAGGTCTACTGGTTCTGCATCCACAAGAGGAATGATAACAACACCAGCACTACTGAGGGATGGATCAGATTATTCAAAATGATTTGCAGTCTTCTTGGGTAAAGGCATTACATAAATATGAGGCATTATCATGTTGGTTGGCACATTCTCAATTGTGAAGGAAGCGTAATGACTCTTCATAGGAAAGTAGGACCACTGGCTTGGAGGAAAGGGAGGTTTGAGAAGGACAGGAAGCTTGTAGCCCTAGCCCTGATGTTTCTACTGATGAGAAACCAGAAAATGACATATGGAATTCATTTATTCATTCAACAAACATCTACTTACACTGTGTTGGGTGTTTGGAAAAATAATGAAAGACTACGCTCTGCTTTAGGAGGTCAGTGGCACATTGGCTGGGCCACCGTCCAGCGTGTTAGCCTTTGCTCTGAACTGCTCTGATGAGTAAGTGAAGGAAATTTTGCTTCCCATTTAAGAAATCAGGTATAGATGTTCCCAGTTTGATGGCCAGATAAACTTGATGACAGTGAATCTTGTAGGGTTGGGTTACTTTCATTAACCCAAGAACCATGGTCTTAATGACAGTAACAGGTGGTCTATGTCACAGTGTCAGTGTAAGTCTACCAGGCAACAATACTGCCGTGACCAGTGCCTCACCCTTACTGCCTGGACTGCTGCAGCAGCACCCAGCAGGCGCCTTGATTTGGTTCTTCCCTGATACACTCTCCATGATCTGGCCCTTATTTTCTCTCTAGCTCAACCACTTGACTGTCTCCCATACAGTGAAAAGAGGTGATCTACCCGATGGGCTAAGGAAAGGTTTCCCAAAGGGAGAAATGCTGAGTTGGTCTTGAGAGATGAGGAAGTGTTTGCTAGATTAATAGAACATGGCAATTGGAGCCATGTTGCAGGGAGCCAAGGTATGAAATAGCCTAGTATAGGTGAAGAGTGTGGACCTGAAGCCAGATTCTGCCTGGGTTTGAATCCTGCCTGTGTGATGCTGGGCCAGTTACTTAACCTCTCTGTGCTTCTGTTTAACTCTTCCATAAAATGGGGATTGTAATAAACCCACCTCATAAAATTGCTGTGAGAGTCAAATTAGTCAATATAAAAACAGAAGTATTTGGAATTATGACAAGCAGAGAATAAACACTAATTATTTACACTGCTTTTATTTTTATTTCTTGACTAAAAGTACACAAGAAAGTCCATCCAGGACACACAGTGCCAGGGGTTCTCAAACGTTAGCATGTCTGCACATGGGAAACTTATCAAAGAAAGCACATCCCTGGGCTCCATCTTCAGGCATTTGCATTCAGTAGGTTGGGCTAGAGCCTGGAAATTACACCTTGAGGAAGCACCCCACCTCCCATGCCGTATGATTCCATGCGGGTGGTCTGGGGACCACACTTTGAGAGATGGAATCACATAGGCGTGCCTATAACTACATCTTGCTTCTTACCTGGTAGATCTAATCCTGGAGAAGAGGGTCACTCTAAGGTCTTTTGACAAGGTCTTCTGTTGGGATTGCTGCTTATTTTAGTCGGGCCCCTTCCGTAATCTGCTCTGAAGCAGGGCTGGTTTCTGCTGTTGTGGTCCGATGGGAGTCTGTTGGGCACACTTCCTCTCCTAATTCTTCTATAATTTTAGGAGACAACCATCTCTTTTCAAATTAATATTTGTATAAGATGAATTTCATTTCTCTAATTCTGTACATAATCATTAGCATCTGCACTTACAAACAACAAGGCACAACCAGGAAACAACAAGGTACAAAGCTAAATGCTCCCAGCTCCAGGCAATTCATGGTGCTAGAAATGGAGCTGGACTTTGGCCACAGTGCAAAAGTATCGATCTGTTGCTGGATGCCCTGCATTTTCCAAAAAGCATTGATTCTGCCTGCTGTGCTCCAATGCTTCAGGGAAGTGGTTCTTCACAGTGCTGGGTTTTTAGCCCAGCTTTCTCAAATAGGAAGACTCTGAAAGTAGCAAAAATAAAAGCTACTTCTGGGTTGAAAAGGGATCCAACACATGATAGTTATTACACACCTTTCTCCTGGGTGAGGAGAGCATGGGTGACCTTGTGTATGTCACAGCATCTCCTGGGTCCAGATGCTAAAGCAATTGCTGAAAAGATACCACATGTGCTGGACACTTTCAGAAGTACTTTGTTGGCATAGAAAGAAATATGGATCATCTATAACAAAATGTGTTCTACCTTTACACTACTGAGAAAAGAAATTTGCTTTCTCCAGATCTATTTCCTGAGTCTTCATGAAGACCAATTCCCCTGAATACCCACTGACATTATAATGTCGCTATGTACTTCCTAGTGTATTCACACAGATCTCAGAAGCTCTCGGGAACAGCAGAGAGTGCAAGGTCATCTACTTACACCCTGTGCCAGGCCTGAATCATACATTATGGTCCTAAGAATGGTCTTCAACTTTGGTGCTTTAGCTGCCAGCTGGGGAGAGCTCTGTCCCCACCCCTGTTGTAGTGAACATTTTTATCCCTGGCTTGCAGATGAGAACACTGGTGGCACACTTATCTGGGAAGAGCTCCTCAGGCTGGAGGGAGATCTAGCAAGTTAAAGCGTGATAAGGATAATTGTGAAGCCAAACTCAGGCCCCAAACCTCTAGCATCACCCTTGTGAGAACAGTGGAGATGAGCCTTGGCTGATGGTGACTTCTCTGCCTGCTAGAGCAGCCCATTCCATTTGGATGGCTCCAATTACTAGCAAGTAATTTAGGTTCTTCTCCACATGGCATTTGGCATTAATATACCTTCAGTCCATTCCTGCCACTGGCTAGGGGATAAAATACCCTGTTTCCTCCTAGCATCTCTCCCTCTTCCTGACATATCTTCTAGACCCACTGGCCTTTTCTCTGGTCCTGCCTCCAAGTCCCACACCTGCTGTCCAGCCCTCTGTCTGAGTGACACACTCACCTCTTCACAAAGCTGGCTTCGCTTCCTTCCAAACTCAGATGTCTTCCTCTGACCTGAGGGAGCTCTTCCATTAAGTCTATTCTTTATATTCTATTAATTTCCTTCATAGCACTTGCCGAGATTTATATTTATTTTAATTTCTTCCTTGTATTATTTATTTGTTCCCTCTTTATCTCTCCATATCTTCCTTGTTCACCATAAGCCTTTAAAAGCAAGTAATTTAAATTCAGTTAAGTGTTTATATTTACTGGACATGTTCTTCCTGATAAGAGTGTATAATTTTTGGTCCATCTGAGTTGATAAATGTATTTTTACTTGTCTTATAGCATGAAGAGAGCAAAAGCATTTGTTCATTTGTTCTTGCCTATTGATATATCTACGTGATTTGAATGTTGACATTTGGGGGGCCTACCACGTGCTGTGACTAGGCAGTCCCATATTCCCAAATAGCCAACTCCTCTGGCCCACTTTCTCAGCGTGGCTGTGTCAGGCCACAAGTGTTGCTTGGACTGTGTGATTCTGACTCTGTGGCTCTCCAGCGATGGCAGTGGATCAGGATTCACCTGGTTCAGGGTTTACCCCTTCACCGTTAGTGCTTGTGGCCCAGAAGTGGTCAGTCCATCCAGACTTGATCATTTGGCCAGAGCTGTCGGGAGCTGAGGAGGGGCGAGTTGCGGCTGCTGTGAACGGCTTTCGCAAAGACTGCCAAATAACCATCGGACAGTGTTAATGACGGCTGATTTAGGTTTGGACAGAGAAGTCCCTTGGGCCATGTAACTGTGCTGCCTCATCCTCTTTGGACAATGTTCTCTAAGTAACTGCTGAGCAGACTAGGCAAAGGAAAGGCTCACAGAGGAAAAAGGCTCAGGTCTGACTTACTAGAACACAGTGTTTAGATGTGGAACTGGTTTGTGGAAGGATGTTTAAATTTTCTATATTCACTGCAAGGAACACTCATTTTTTTCCATCCCCCCCTAACTCCCACCAACCTGTCTCTGTCTTTGTCTGTCTCCTGTCTCCCTCCCCACACGTGCACACACACGCCCCTATTCATTGAGAACAGGAATAGAGTTGTTCTTTACCTCTTAGAAAGAAGCCTCCATCTGAGGAAACCGTGCTGACTAGTCTTGCTCTTAATCACGGAGACAATGCTTTATGCCTTTATCTTTGCACAGCTGAAAGGCACGGCAGAAGCAGTCCTGTAAATGAAATAAAACAGAAAGGTTCCTGCCAAGGCTTGGCAATGTGCAGTCTTCTATCCCTGCCCCCACACTCACAGCTTCTGAAAGAGAGACACAGCTGTCATCCCAGAGGCCAGGCGACGGGCAACTGTAGGCAGAGCTACTCAGGGGAAGCTGGGTAAAGAAATGTATGTGGAGGTCATGCTGGCCACACTGATGTGAAATAAAGGGTCCACCCCCCTGGTAACTATCCTACCCCTGCAGTAACCTCTCTGAAATTGGCAGAAGTTCAAAGGCACCTATTGCGGGTATTAGAGGACATCCCTAAGGTTGAGTCATTTGTTTTTCCGCAGACACGTGAGCATGTACCCTGGCCGTGCTGGTCAGCATTCTCGCTCCTTACACTGGTGAAGGAGCAAACCTTCCGGTTCCAGGAAAAGCCAAGTAAGTGGCTCCTTTTTGTTATATACATGTTAGATGATCAGGCCTCAAGAAAAATGTAAAGGAAGACATTTGTTTTTTTTTCCTGGGACTCAAAAGGCTGTCTCACTCTTTGGGTACAGGGGGAACAGGTAAAAGGGGTCCTGGTGCATCTGATTCTGCACGGCAGACCCTGAAGTGAGATCCATACTTGGAGCTCATTTACCTGGACTCTTACATGACCTGGAAGGTCCAATTACTGAACAGCTGGAACCTTGGGCATATGTGCAGGGCACCCTTGGCTAAGGTTAGCCCTGACACAGAGGATTCTCCTCTTAGAGAGGACAATTGCATTTGTGCCTTCATCTAGTCTAGAAAAGGCATGATCTGACAGGAAAAAGATCTGCACATCCTGCTGAAGTGGTGGCCCTCTCTGGGATGTCAGTGGGGGACGGAGTGCCTGCTTCAGGTGATCGGTCAGGAACCCAGGCTGATAGAAAACCTGTGGTTTTTACCTTCGGTTTTCAGGGTCACTTCAGTCATGGAAGCGTCTGCTGTAGTCCCCAGGAAAGAGAAGATGGTTTGGAGGAGCATATGTGGGAATTTTTACGGGCAAGACTAGAGATGCACATAGACCATTTCTGGTCATACCTAACTGAAACAGAGGCCAGAAAAATGCAGTCTAAGGAAGACAGCTTTTATAGACAGCTGGGAGTCTCTGCCACCTAGGACATGTGGGCTCTCAAGCAATTAATTGGAGTAATATGATCAAAATATTGATAACTACCATTTATTTAACACTTAGGATACATGTATACCACATAGTGCTCTTTATATGAATTAAATCACTTAATCCTAACAATAGCCCTATGAATTCAGTGCTGTTATTATCCTCCCACTTTATAGATTAGGAAATGAAGAACAGAGAGGTTGAATGGAGAAATGGCCATAATTGCAGAATCAGTTTCTATAATTTTTGAAGCAATTACTACAGGAATCTGATGTAAGAAATACTCTATAAAAAGATGTGAGTGAGGGGCTCAGGGTACTGAGCCTGAGTTGGGCAGTGGGGGATGGATGGATGATGGGTTGAGCCTATAGGATAAGTTTGATAGAGAAGCTGATTGGTGGCAACTTGTGAGGCCTTGAAGGGTGAGAGGGACTTCACCAGAGAAACTGCTGGGCAGCGGGAACAGAGAAGAGGGAGGGAAAAAGGCAGAGGGAACTGGACCACAGTACAGAGGCTAAAGAAACTACAGCATGTGCAGGATGTTAAAGGGTAGTTTGTTTTAAAGGCAGAATAATAACATCATGCAAATATAAATTGAACGCATGTCAAAAATTTAATTTAATTTATTATTGAATGAGTGGACGAGTAAGATGCTATAAATGGCTCAAAGGAGAATTTGAAGAATTCCACATAGATAGGCAATAAGGAATACTGAAATGAGTTTACAAATAGATGCAAAACTGATTTATCCACAGAGAAGTAATCAATTACATTCCACATGACATGATTCAATTGCATTTCTAGACAAGGAATGGTTTGTATCATTATCAATTTTCCACGACTAACAGAATTGCAAAACAGCTCAACCACAGGGAAAGGCAGAGATAACCCCGGAAGACTAGACAGGGGCCCCAGGATTCTTTCTTTTCTCATTTCAAAATCTTAAATAATTTTTCCTGAGAAAGGGTGTCAATGATCCAGTATGGCAGGAGCCGAGACTAGAAAGATGGTTGGGGCCAAGTTTTAAGGGGTAATAGATGCCACGAAAAGTATATGGACTCTATTCCCCATTGGTGAGTCTCAGATTCTTAATAGCATGAATGAGAAATGCCTACAGAACTTGTTAATTCCCAGGCCTAACTCCTCAAGGGTCTGAGATAGTCGGGTTGGCGTAAAGCCTGAAAAAAATCTTCAATTGGGCAAAAAGCAACCCAGGTGATTCTGATGCACTTTGAGAAGCGCTGGTGGAATGAAGAGAGCCACGGAAGGTTTTTGAGCAAGGTGGAAACCTGAGGAGGCCTCTGAAGTGGCAGATGGATAGTCTTAAAGGATCGCAAAACAATAGCAGCAGCAGCTAATATTTGAGTGCTTCTGATGGGCCAGGGAACGTACTTGACACGTGGTACACATACAACATGGTGGACACCTGTACCGGTCAATATGAGTGGGACAAAAATAGGCCCCGGCATTAAGGGAGATTTTCACCAGAGTCTGAGAAATCAGCCTCCTTCTCCCGAGTTTAGACTCAGTGCAGCACCTACTGATGGGCTTCCAGCCTCTTCCTGGACTCCAGGGTCTGGCCCAGGATCCTAACAAATAGAGACTTCCCAGCTGGACTTTGGAACTCACTGAATGTTACTCAGGCTTTCTAGTAACTGCAGAGATCTGAGCAGTAAGACAATTCCAAGTTCCTCAACTCATAAAGCTGCTCGTCATTTAGATGGGGGAGAGCACCTGAAATACAATGAGCGTCACTATTTCCAGTCATCCATGAAATGAACATTCTGGGAAGATACAGTAAGTTAATGTACCACCCTTGGACAGGGGGAAATGAATACTCACCAGAACACTTGATGTTTTAAAAGGAAGGCAAAGGGAGGAACAATAGGGGTGGGGCAAAAACTTTAAATAGATTTTTTCACAATCATACATTGCAATTTAAGCTAATTAAAATATCGTGTTAATTGAGTAAGGGCCTTATTATTGGAAAATGAATTGTCTCTTGTTAGTTTGTAAAACGATACATTACACTTAAAATATGTTAATAAAATGTCAATTTTCAGAAGCTGTAACTGGTTCTCCCAGGTTAGATTTGATAAACTGTAAAGAACAAATGCCCACGCATATTTTTCCATGCTACTGGGAAATGGAAATGCGTAATTCAAAGCAATCATTTCATTTTACTTAGTAGTTTGACCCCCTCCCTCTCCTAATGGGCTGGCTTGAGTCTCACCTGAGTTCGTTGTTTCTCTGACCCTCTGTGCAGAGACTTTGTATCTGTTAAGGGACCTTATGTAACCGTGGCTCTCCAGAGCTGGGATTCCCAAGGCCTAGATTCTGTTTCTCTCTGTGAATGACCTTCAGCAAGACACCTAAGGTCTACGCAGAACTGCAGGCTTGTCATCTCTAAGACAGTTGATAATTCCATCTCTATTTTGAACCCACACTGAGAGGAAAGATTACATGACTGCAGTTATTTGAAAGCCTCATGGAAAGATGTCTTATAAATATTATAATTCACCTTATCATTAAGTATTGCTTCAGTGCAGATCTTCCAAGAATAAGTATCAGCTGAGTAAGAAGTCAGTTTTCCCCGAAGCAAAATCAAAATTTGAAAATGCAAACTCTTACTTTGCAATATATGATTCCAGAGGTTCCCTAACATACAGATAATTTTATTTTCTTACATGGACTATTTACAACGAAATTTGACTTAAAATGTTTGTCTCCTGGAATGACTAGAACCTTAATAATAAATCCAAATGAAACTTTCATTAAATGTTTTCATCTAATGTTTTTCATGACAACGTTTTTTTCTTTTTAAAAATTTTTTTGATAATTAAATTTGCTATAAAATAGTAGTCCATACAAAAGCTCAGACCACCATGTCAATTGATTAAAAGAAAATGTATATATTTACAAATATATACATGATACTGTCTTTTGTCTGGTTAGTTTATTTGTTTTTATTTTTATTTATTTATTTATTTTGTTTTTGGCCAGGGGCTGGGTTTGTGGGGACAGTACCTTCCCCCTTTGAGCCACAGGCACCACCCTTTATTTTTATTTTTTAAGAGGCAGATTCTTGATCTATTGCCAGGCTAGAGTACAGTGGCCCAATCCTAGCTCACTGTAACTTTGAGCTCTTGTGCTCAAGTAATCCCCCTGCCTCAGCCTCCTAAGTAGCTGGAACTACAGACACAGGCATGCCACCATCCCTGGCTAATTTGTTTTCCAGGGATAGAGTCTCACTGTGTTGCCCAGGCTGATCTCCAACTCCTGGCCTTAAGTGATTCTCCCACCTTGGCCTCCCAAAGGGCAGAGATTACAAGCATGAGCCCCTACATTAGCCCTTATCTGGTTGGTTTAGAAGTTAGAATAAATTATTTCAGACACGAAGGCTATGTTAATCAGTTGGATGAAAGTATTTCAAATTGTATACAGAAATAGTACACTGTACCCCATGATAGAATTAATGTACACTGTTATGATTTAATAAAATAAAATAAAAAATAATTTCAATGTGCTGTAGTGTACAGAGTACAGAACTAGGAGTCAGGACACCTAGTTTGCCAAGAAGCAATGAAGGCTGCATGGTACAGGTCAAGGCCATTGAAAGTGTGGTTATGTCCAGGGAATTTGTTGCAAATGCAGATACTGGAGCCTGACTCTAGATCCGTTGAATCAGAATCCTTAGGTGTGAAGCCCTGAAACCTATATTTTACCACATTCTCCTGTGATTATGATGTACAATAGAGTTTGAGAAGCATTGTGTAGCTGATCCTTTCTCAGACTTCTTAGGGATGTGATCTTCAACAAATCATGTAATCTCACTGAGTTCAATTTCCGAGTGTTTATTTTAAATTAGGTCCAATAATATCTACTTCACATGAAGTGCTGTAAGGATTAGGCAAGATATCAGTGTCGCTGGTCTAGAGTTGACGTTCCATAGATGGTAGTTGCCTTGTTCCTCTGCTCTGCCACATACTAAGCCATGAGCAAGTAATTTAGCTGTTTGCAATTTAGTTTCTTCACCTTTAAGGTGAGAAAACTATTTGTTATACTCTGTTTATGAGGTAGTTATTAAAGCTAGTAGAAATTATGTGCATGAAAACTCTTTGTACACTATACAAAGACTATGCCCCCCCCCCTTTTTTTGTAGGGTTTGGCCAGGGCCAGTTTGAACCCACTACCTCTGGTATATGGGGTCGGTGCCCTACTCCTTGAGCCACAGGCGCTGCCCAGGACTATGAGCTTTTAAGGAATGGATGAGATAGCTTGATGATTTTAAGCATGACGGGAGTAGGAAGGTTAACCCTGTTTGGTGATCACATGGAAACTCTAAAGAATATGCATATTTGAAAGAGAAGTATCACCTGGAGAAGGTGATCTACTCACCCAAACCAGTCCATAAAGATCAGTCCCCCAGTGGTGAGCTGAAGCTGTACCAGGAATTTCAGGAAGTTTGTGAGCTGGTTGTCAAAAATAATTATTTAAAATTAAATTATGTTAAAAAACATAAAATATTAGATGAAATAAAAAGAAAGGTACTAATTACTCCACACCCTCCCCTTCCTAATTGTTTTGCTATCTATGCCTTGGGATTATTTATATTGACTGTATCCCTACAGTGGCAGTACTATGTAACGATGTGCCTCTCTTCATAATTCTACATGGCCTGATGTCAGGTTAGTAGCTTGAACCTGGCCACAGTGGAAGAGGGAGAATTGGCACTGTGAAGATTGGCCAATGGTACAAATCCAAGTTTTTTTCCTTTTTCTTGGTGGAGGGCTTGTCTGTTAAAAATGTATCACCCCACTCCTGGTCTAACCTTTGTTCATTTACCACAAGCTCTGACTTCAGACTTAGAAACCTGGATTTGTCAGCATGCTGAGAATAGAGCCCTTTTTCTAGGAAGGACTCATAATTACCTAAGCATGATAGCCACAATCTGAGTGTCAATTTATTATCTTCCATTGAAGAGCATTGCCCCCAGGGTATTCCCCAAGGGAAGGCAAAAGGAGCTGTCACATATTTTGAATTTTTAATGGCATTAGGCTAAGGTGACACAGAATATACATATCTATTTCCACAACTGAGATACCAGTTGCTTTAAGGAAGTGACAGGCAAGTCCTTGGTCACTGTCCAGCTTGCTCAGAGACTCTCCTTTCCTGGTATGACTGTAGCTGACTCTTTCCTTCTACCCTGCTGGTACTCTCTACATACGACAATGCCTCCAGTTGGGTTAGGTAGTTATTCTTTATCTTTAAGACAATACTTTAAAAAAATAAGTCCATGGACCATATGCATCAGAATCACTTGGATGTATCTTAAAATTGCAGATGCTGAGGACTTCCTCAGATATCCCAAATCACAACCTCTCCTCTCTTTCCCTCCCCTTCCTTCCCTTCTATTCCCCTCTCCACTCCTCTCCTCTCCTGATGGAGGCCGGGAATCTGTATTTTCAACAAATTACTAGGTAATATCTATAGGGTGAAGACTACTACTTGTACAGAAAGTACTCATTTCTGGATTTAACTCCCAAAACACTTACATTTTTAAGTTCTTGAGGGCATTGCGTCCCAGTCCTCCTGTTCTACTCACACTTTACTCACAAAGCATGTTATGAACTGAATGTTTCTGTGTCCCCAAATTCATATGTTGAGCTCTGAACCTCCAATATTATGGTAGTGGGAGATGGGGGCTTCTAGAGGTCATGAGGGTAGAGCCCTCATGAATGGGATTGGTGCCCTTAGGAAGGGACCCCAAGGAGCTCTGTCCCTCTCTTTCCATCACATGAAGCTACAATGAAAAGTCAGTCTGGAAGAGGGCCTTCACCTAACCTGACTCTGCTGGCACCTAATCTCAGACCTCCAGCCACCAGAACTGTGACATAATAAATCTCTGTTGTTCTTAAGCCCCCCAGGCTATGGTACTTTGTTATTGCAGTTGGAACAAAGATAAGGAAGATGGTAACAATGTGGCTATAGGAGTACAAATTTACCCCTATTTAGGAAAACTAAGTTCTAACTCTGACTTCAGACTAGTAGCCACATTTCCAATCTCTCCTATGGAAGGCCCACCCATTATCATTACTCCTGATGGCAGAATTTGCTTTACATCAAATCTCAGTTTTCATGAATCAAAGTGCAAGGGTTTGGTCTCTCTCTAGGAAGCAAAGACCTAAGATCGCCAAGTTATCAGAGAGAGAATCATTCTATGATAGTGGGTATTAAGTAGGAGTGAATTTGACTCCAGGGAACAGTTGGCAACCTCTGGAGACATTTTTATTTGTTGTAACTGGGTTGGGTAGGTGGGTGGCTGTTGTTATCTAGCAGGTGGAGACCAGAAATGCCATTAAATACCTTACAAGGCATAGGACAGGCCCTCATAACAATGAGTTATCCGCCCCTAAATACCAATAGTGCCAAAGTTGAGAAACTCTATTCTCACTTCCTCTCCTCTTTTACATTCTAGCGGACTGTTGTTCTCTCAGCATTAGGATTCACCCAGCAGTCTCTTGCCCCAGCAATTTGTGGAGAAATTTTAAAGGACTGAATCATTTTAATGTCCCAAGAAAATAATAAATTCATATGAAAGTATGGGTCATTTTGTTTAATGATGTTTTACCTTTCATATAGCAGGGGCTTAATAAAATATTTTTAATTAAATGGTAAGTAGATTAAAACTTTAATTTCACATGTGTTTTGATGAATAACAGGAAGATGGCTATATTATATGCATATATAAATAACTTGTTCTTGTATTTGTCTTGAGTAGATCATCAAACAACTACATGCTTTTTCCTTTGAATGGATCTAATAATAATGTTCTTCAAAAAAGAAAGTAAAGTGGGTATTTGCTGAGAATGTAATGCTAATAAAAGCCAGCCCTGAATCCAACCCCTCAGATCTATTTTAAGAATTCAAAGAATGTCAGAAAAGCATGTGGCTTCAAGGTTAATGTGTAAGATTTACAGAAACTTGAAAAATCACTATGACTAAAAAGGAAGCATGAGCTCTCTGCATGCCTTTAAATTAGAATGACAGCCAAAACCAGTGAATTATAAAAACAGCTCATTTAACAGGTTTCTGTGTTTGTTTCCTACTCAAACTAACAATTAATCAATAACTCTCAAAGAGAAATAATGAAGGGGAAGCTTCAAAGCAAAGTTTTTTTTGTATACACCCAGCTCGAAAGCTAAGTCTTCTATCTTTAAATTGGGTGCTTCAGTAGTTTAATAGCCACAAAGAGGGCAGCACCTGTGGCTCAGTGAGTGGGGTGCTGGCCCCATATACTGAGGGTGGCAGGTTCGAACCCCAAATCCAGCTCTGGCTAAACTACAACAACAACAAAACAAACAAACAAACAGAAAATAGCTGGGCATTGGAGCAGTTGCCTGTAGTCCCAGCTACTCAGGAGGCTGATTAAAAAAAAAAAATAGCCACAAAGAGATGGAACAGAGAGACAGATATAACCCCAGACTCAGTTTATTTTATTTTATTTTATTTTTTATTGAATGGTAACTATGTACATTAATGCACTTCTAGGGTACAGTGTGGTGTTTTCACACACAATCCGAAACACTTCCATCAAACTGGCTAACATAGCCTTCGTGTCATTTTCTTAGTTATTGTGTTAAAACGTTTATATTCTACTCATAGAAAGATTCACTTATACCCTCGTAAGATAAACCACAGAAGTGATCCCTCTAATCCCCCTCCCTCTACCCATTCCCCCCTCCCCCTCCCCGTATTATTAGGCTATTATCAGGTTATAGCTTTCATATAAAAGGTATAAATTAATTTCATAATAGGGGTGTGTACATTGGATACTTTTTCTTCCATTCTTGTGATACTTTGCTAAGAAGAACATTTTCCAGCTCCATCCATGTAAACATGAAGGACTAAAACAAGATAACTTCCAACCCAGGATCCTGTATCCAGCTAAACTGAGTTTCATTTATGATGGAGAAATTAAATACTTTAATGACATTCATACATTGAAGAAATTTGCTATAAGTAAACCAACCTTCCAGCATATTCTCAGACCTATCCTCGATAATGACCAACACATCCGCAACTACATAAGTAAACTCACACAGAAAATTTTGATCAAATTCCAACTTCCACAATGGTGAAAGGATCAAAGATGTCCATTGGACTTTCAAAAATTTCGATACCCAAAATTATACCAAGTTTATCAATATTCTCAATTAATGTGAATGGCTTAAATTGCCCTCTAAAGAGGCACAGGCTGACTGACTGGATACAAAAACTCAGGCCAGATATCTCCTACATACAAGAATCCCATCTTACCCTAAAAGACAAATATAGACTCAGGGTGAAGGGATGGTCATCTATATTCCAGGCAAATGAAAAGCAGAAAAAAGCAGGTGTTGCAATTTTATTCCCAGATACAATAGGCTTTAAACCAACAAAAGTTAGCAAGGATAAAAATGGACACTTTATATTTGTTAAGGGTAATACTCAATATGATGAGATTTCATTCATCAATACTTATGCACCCAACCAGAATGCACCTCAATTTATAAGACATACTCTAATAGACATGAGCAACTTGATTTCTCCCAGCTCCATCATAGTTGGAGATTTTAATACTCCTTTGGCAGTGTTGGATAGATCCTCCAACAAGAAGCTTAGCAAAGAAATTTTACATTTAAACTTAACCATTCAACATTTGGATTTAATGGACATCTACAGAACATTTCATCCTAACAAAACTGAATACACATTTTTCTCATTAGCCCATGGAACATTCTCCAAAATTGACCACATTTTAGGTCACAAGTCTAACCTCAGTAACTTTAAAAGAATAGAAATTATTCCTTGCATCTCCTCAGACCATCATGGAATAAAAGTTAAACTCAGTAACAACAGCAATCTGCAAACTCATACAAAACATGGAAGCTAAATAACTACATGCTGGATGGTAGGTGGGTCAGAGATGAGATCAAGAAGGAAATTACAAAATTTTTGGAACAAAATGATAATGAGGATACAAGTTACCAGAATCTCTGGGATATTGCAAAGCAGTCCTAAGAGGGAAATTTATAGCACTGTAAGCCTTCCTCAAGAAAAAGGAAAGAGAGAAAGTTAACAACTTAATGGGACATCTCAAACAAGTGGAAAAGGAAGAACACTCCAATCTGAAATCCAGCAAAAGAAAAGAAATAACCAAAATTAGAGAAGAACTAAATGAAATTGAAAACAAAAGGATTATACAACAGATCAATAAATCAAAAAGTTGGTTTTTGAAAAAGTCCATAAGATGATAAACCTTTGGTCAACTTAACCAAGAAAAAAAGACTAAAATCACTAATTTCTTGAATTAGAAATGGTAAAGATGAAATAACAATGGACTCCTTAGAAATTCAAACAATTCTTAATGAATATTACAAAAAATTTTATTCTCAGAAATATGATAATCTGAAGGAAATTGACCAATACTTGGAAGCATGCCACCTTCTACTACTAAGCCATAAAAAAATGGAAATGTTGAACAGGCCTATATGAAGTTCTGAAATAGCATCAACTATACAAAATCTCCCTAAAAAGAAAAGCCCGGCACCAGATGGCTTCACATCAGAATTCTACCAATCCGTTAAAGAGGAACTAGTATCTATACTACTTAACCTTTTCCAAAATATAGAAAAAGACGAATACTACCCAACACATTCTATGAAGCAAACATCACCTTGATCCCCAAACCAGGAAAAGACCCAACAAAGAAAGAAAATTACAGACTAATATCACTAATGAATATTGATGTGAAAATATTCAACAAGATCCTAACAAACAGAATCCAGCAACACATCAAACCAATTATACACTAGGATCAAGAGGGTTTTATCCTAGGATCTCAAGGCTGGTTAAACATACATAAATCTATAAACATAATTCATGACATAAACAAATTAAAAATCAAAGACCATATGATTCTATCAATTGATGCAGAAAAAGCTTTTGAAGTATCCAACATTCTTTCAAGATCAGAACACTTAAGAAAATTGGCATAGAAGGGACATTTCTTAAATTATAGAGGCCATCTACAGCAAACCCACAGCCAATATTGTACTGAATGGAGTTAAATTGAAATCATTTCCACTCAGATCAGGAACCAGGCAAGGTTGTCATTGTCTCCACTGCAATTAACATTACAATGGAAGTTTTAGCCATCACAATTAGGGAAGAAAAGGCAATCAAGGGTACCCATATAGGATCAGAAGAGATTAAACTTACACTCTGCACAGATGATACAATTGCATCAGTGCATAGCTTCCCAAGGGCAGTACTCCAAAGGTGACCTAGTGGTATTCAGCAATGACGAATGAGGTATGTCGTAGTTTTACTACTGGCTGAATTCTGTGAACTTAATTGTCTGACCACAGTGTATATGCAATAAAGTACTATTCAGCCTTTAAAAAATGGGAAATTCTATGGTTTTCACCAACATGAATGAAACTACAGAAAGACAAATACCATATGATCTCACTTATATTTGGAATCTAAAAAGTCAAATTCATACAAGTAGACAGTACAGTTGCCATCACCAGTGGCTGGATCAGGGAGGTAGAGAGATCTTGGTCAAGGTTAGATAGAAGGAATAAGTTCTGTGATCTATTGCACAGCACAGTTAATAATAACAATGTGTTGTATATTTGAGAAGAGCTACAAGAGAGGATTTTAAATGTTATCATCCCAAAGAAATTAAATATATTTAAGGTGATATGTATGCTAATTAGCCTGATTTCATTATTCTACAATGTGGACATGTATTGAGACATAACATTGTATCCCATAAATGGATACAATTATTTGTCAATTAAAAATAAACCTTAAAAAACAAAAAAGACTGCTCATTCTGATGTATCTCAGGGGCAAGTACATACTAGGTGCTGGAAATTCATAATTAACTCCTGGCAAGGAACCCACAGCAAAAGACAGTATTGATTCAAAGCCATGTTAAAAGAAGAGAGTTCCTGGAATAATAACAGGAATTCAACTCTGAAGGTTTTCACAGCTGGTGTGTCAATTTGGCATTGCAACTCCCTTGAGCTGTTACGAATGTCAGATTTTCTCATGACAAACACAGAGGGTCTCTGCACATCGCATTCAGGTCTGAGGGGCTAATGATAATCACACTCCTGGGGTTCTATGTCTACCCTACAGGAACAATCAGCTAATGGTCTGAAACCCCCTTTGAAATGAGTAGGCTCAGAGTCAGAGCTTTGACACACAAACTTCAACTTCAAGGGATGATATCAGGAATGTTTGATATCAGACTAATAATACCAGACATAAAATAATGTACATTAATGCATGAGGTATTTGGGTACATGCTCATCCTTCTTGCCCACAAAAATGGTTTTCCTTTGTTTTTTTTTTCCTTCCTCATTTAATTTACACAAAGGACTGCTGTTTTCAGAGTGCCATCATTAATATTGCAATTTCCTATGGAAATACATTGCTGACAATCTTTAACTTTATATACTTGCTAACTTGATTGTCTTATGATATTAAAAACCAGTAAAATAATCTTGATTGTTTAGCTTAAAACACACAAAAATGGAGTAGTAGTAAAATGAATAAGTAATAAAAATAGTACCATAGATAACCTTCAGCTATTTTTAATTTATTTTTCCTCTGGATAGATGCATAGAACCAGAGAATTTTAACTGAAAGGATGCTTGATAGTCTAACAACCACATTTTTCATATTTCCCTGAGTTAACAGTTTGTCTCCTGGTGCTACCAAGTTTCTCACTCTCCGGGGTCCACTCCAGACGTGAGCACTGAGAAAACACCAGCTGATGGGCCTGACACTGCCATTTTCTTGATCCTGCCCTGGGAATCTGCCTCGCAGAGCTGCTGCTCTCCATGCACCCAGCTTTGCTCCATGAGGGCACAGTATATTTTCTTCATCCTAAAACCCCTGAATAAAAGGCTGGCAGTGATGCCAGAAACATGATGACTGATAATGGCTGTCTACTTCAAACTGAGTTTTAGAGTCCTTTCCACCAAGCTTAACTTCATTGTGTCAGCTCTAAGTCTAACTAAACACAACCTCTGGGGCACTTTTCCTGAACAGAGGAAAGCACAGAGAAATCCTCTCCCAAAGGGCAGTGATAGCTTCTTCCTAGGCCACTCAGCCATGAATCTAGTCAGGCTTATGGTGAGTAACAATGAGAAGTCGTCTTTTCCATGACCTTCAGATGTGAAGTCTGGGGTCTGGGAGACCCACAGGCATTGGCACAACATCATAAAGAGCCAAGCAGCTACTTTGCAATGAGATTTCCTGACTCCCAACCCAGTGTGCATCTCATATCGCAGCAGAGCCACATTGAAATGGAACAAGAACGTCTTAATAGAAGGTAATATCAGTGTGTTCACAAAGCACCATTAAACCATAGGTATCAGGAGGTCCAATTGTGCCCTGGCCCAGTATGAACTTGTAACCTGTCTGGGGACCAAATCTTAATGGTTTGTGTTGCTTCAGCAACATTCCAAAATAGAGGATATGTTCAGCGTTGCTTCGGATACAGCATTTCATTGCCTCCAAAATAGAATATGCCCATCTGGGAGCACCTGATGTTATGAAGAGCAAAGGAATAAGCACAGAATAATAATAAAGC
This sequence comes from Galagoides demidoff, assembly GCA_963574575.1. Classification (NCBI taxonomy): domain Eukaryota; kingdom Metazoa; phylum Chordata; class Mammalia; order Primates; family Galagidae; genus Galagoides; species Galagoides demidoff. Next base: position 1,586 of record CAUYQV010173113.1, on the reverse strand, counting down.
CATAGGGTTCTTGCCAGAGGCAGACCAATGCTTCAAGGCTTAACACTTGGACACTCGTGAAGGCAATTTATATCTTAGCCATTCAATAACTACTACATTATCTTTTTCAGTCTTGTTTTTTTCAGAACAAAAATTATATATTCAAAACAGTGGGTATTTTTCCACAGCTCTTGTGTCATAATTTGAATAATAGATCTTTACTGGAAGTAATTTTTCACACTCTCACCTGCTGGGACTTGGTCTCATAGACTATGGATCATAACAGTAGAAGAGGGGCAGGATGATGTTGAAAGTGAACAGAATGGGACTCTGGTCACAGGCTCTACAATTCCAGTTCCAGTGTCAACTCTACAGGAAGCACAGCCTAGAAGCATCTAGAGCCTGGATTTGCAGCCTCCACTCCTTAGCTTTGCACAAAACACTAAACCTTGAGGAGCATCAGTTCCCATATCTATAAATCAGGATTCATTTAGCTAATGCCTACTTATAACATTGTTTGGGGGATTACGTGAGCCAAGAAGTATAAACCTGCCAAGTAAACTGGCACACACATCCCTCAAATGTTAGCTACCACTAGCTTCTTCTATCTTAAGTCCAGAAATCAAGGCATTGGAATCCCAGTTAGGAGGAAGGGCTACAGTCTGATAGGGCCCAAATACATGAGAATATGTGCACAGAGAAATCATTACCTATTGAAACAGATGTGAGAAGTTGATTGTCAAGAAAATTCTCAGCTCTTTGGCACAGGATAACAAAGAAAATATGTTTTTCAAAAATTTAATTCTTTTCAATAAAATCTTTCTGATGCACTTGACTTGTTAAAGGGACAAGTGGGTCAATCATCTGAAATCAGGGCAGACAGTTTTTGTCTCAATTTACTGGGTATTTCAATATTACAAACAAAACAAAAATCTATTGTTACTATGTGAGAGTCTCTGCTTTATTTTTGATGCTTATTTTCATTCCACAAATTATTCCAATACAAACGCTCCATTCCCTGGGAATTTTTTTCAGTCAAGTGCTTGATTCATGTCGCAGGGTTATTTAACTGCGTGTTAAGCAATTTATCAGTCTGTCTTGGTTTCAGTATATATACCTGAGGATCTGAGACAGTACATGAAACTATAAAAATACTAGAAGAGACCACAGGGAAAACACTTGAAGAAATCAGCCTAGGAGGGTATTTTATGAGGAGGACACACTGGCCAATTAAAGCAACACCAAAAATACATTACTGGGATCTGACCAAACTAAAAAGCTTTTGCACAGCCAAGAGCACAGTAAGTAAAGCTAACAGACAACCTTCAGAATGGGAAAATATTTTTGCACTTTACGCTTCTGACAAAGGTCTGATAACTAGAATCTACAGAGAACTCAAACTAATCAATAAGAAAAAAGTAAATAACCCCATTTTTATGTGGGCAAGAGACTTGAACAGAAACTTCTCTGATGAAGACAGGCGCATGGCCTACAAACATATGAAAACAATGCTCATCATCCTTAATCATCAGAGAAATGCAAATCAAAACCACTTTGAGATATCATCTAACTCCAGTAAGATTAGCCCACATCACAAAATCCCAAAA
>CAUYQV010173107.1:0-16948 GCA_963574575.1 Galagoides demidoff | reverse complement strand
CATCTTGGAGGTGACAATGATTCTTTTCTTGACCAAAATTTAACCAGGCTCCTCTGGACAGTCTTACCTAGGTTATGAATTTTGGGTTTCTTTGTGTTTTATTTCCCCCCCCTAACTTACTCAATGTAAGGAAGAATGCTGTTAAGTCCTCTTAGCCAGTATCTCCCATCCTCGTGGTCTGGTCACCCTCACTATCTGGTCTCCTTCCTCCTCTTTCACTATACCCCAGGCAATGACTGAGCAGCAAAAAGCCTGCTAGGTCCATTTAGCTGGAATCTCCCCTTAATTGTGATGTTTCTGTGAGAGCCAGACCAGCTCCATTTTGTTGTTTACTGCAACAACACAAACCCCATTCCTAGCTGTTTACTGCACAAGCCCCATTCCTAGCTGTTTACTGCATAAGTTCCATTCCTAGCTCTTCACCCCAACCTCTGCCAGTAAAACCTGCAGGGCCACTTCCTGCTGCCTCCTCCACCCTTGGTTCCACCGCCATTGTGAACCATAAACTGAGTCACCTTAGGCAAACAGCTGCCATAAGAAACAATAAGTTTCTATTACCTTGAAATACAGGTATTTCCCTCCAGCCACCTAATCAGGCTACCCCAACCCTAGCCCCCGGTTAAGAAATCCCTCACCCTTCACCTGTACCAGTCCAAATCCTCCTTTACTAGTGAAATCATCAACCACCAGTGAAAAGTGTACTCGTACCCTTCTTCCCTTCTTACTTTCTGTACCCCATAAAAACTTCCTCCACCCTGGGTTCAAGGCTCTTCCTTGGTGTGTGCACCAGGAGAGTCCAGACCTGGGTTTGAATAAATCTTACCTCTTGCCTTTTACATCGGAGTGTGTCTCGGATTTGTCAGTTGGGGCCATTTGGGGGAATTTTTCAGGCACATTTCCTCTTAGCAATTTTCTATCTACTTACCCACACTCTGCTCCTTACCTACAAATTCCCACTTTTCCTTGTTACTTTGGAGTTGAGCCCAATCTTTTTCCTTTACTGCAAAACCCCATTCCAGGGGTCTCTTCACCTATCATGGTGGTCCTGAATACAGTCTTCCCTATGGCTTGCTTGTTTGTTTTTAACAAGTATCATCGAAAATATATATGTATATATATTTTAAAACAGGCTGGATTTGTAAATGTAGCTGCAACTTCAATTGTTGTAATTCCTTGTGGAAGGAAAGGGTTGCCTTTGATAAAGATTGAAGTTCCTAGATGTATTTTAGAAAATCTTCTTGGGTTTTAACATTTGGAGCCCAGTCTGAGAATCTGTGAAAGCTGCTTCACTACTAGAACCTGTTGGGTTTAATTCCAGAGATTCCTCGGAGTCCCAAAGCCCTTTGAAGGTTCTACTGAGGTTCATGAGTGCCCAGCTAAGGACTTTTTCTCTTGTCATTGCCCAGTAGACAATGTCCAAAAGCTGACAACCATTTCTAACTGAAGGATGCACAGGCTCAAACAAATAATAGTGAGTATGGACCTGAGCTCTGTCCTTTCTCTCCTTTGTGGTCTTGGGCAATTCTACAAACCTCAACATCCTCATTTTGAAGTGAATGTATGTACAGTTCTTGTGTCGTAGTTGTTGGGGGAGTTCATTATATTAAGCAGTTTAAAGTTTAAATTTGAGCATCCAGGAAATACTCATCACATGTTATCAAAGTAACAAAGACATTTTAATTATTTTAAAATAATAATTATACTGTGACATGAAAAACCTTTCCAAAATCAAGGAGAGGATGAGGACAAGTTTAGGCACCAGTTGTTTTATTCCTGAGGACAGAGTGGTAACAAACTGTCTTAAAAGAATAAAGGGGAATCTATTTCCCTTGGGATAAACAAAGACTTCCATGACAGCAAGAGTTAATAATTTTGAAATTATTTCTTGAAAGACATCCTAAGCTCCTAATCATAAAGACTCACAATTTTGGAGAAGGTCTTTTTACATTCAATACTTCATCCAATCCTCACATAAATTTCATGAAATAGTCACTGTTATCACCTGCAGTTTTCAGGTGGGAAAAGTGAGTTTGAAAGAAGTCAGGTGTCTGAGTTAAATGAGTGTGATTAATAAGCATACAAAGTTTGAGTTCTAGTCATTGACTCTAAACTTGTTCCATGGGGGAAAGAAGGAAACCAAGGAAGGTGGAGGATAAGAAGGGAACAGATCGGAGGGTATACCCGCTCAATCTCTGAAGGCTTATGAAGCTTCTATCCCCAAAATGAGTTAAAAACAACTGAGTACTTCATTCAAAATTATAGACACAAACTTGAATTTGAGAGGGACGCAAAATCATCATCAAGTAGTTTTCCTCTTTCCTTGCAAACCAATTTCGCCTTAAGAAGCCAGCATTTTAATTTTGTTGCCATTTGTTTGTTAGAGGAGATGTGAATTCCCAACAATTGAGTTTCTAATTCAGCGACTTGCTCCTGGTTGAAGAGAGTTTTCTTAATTAAATGTAAACACATTTGGCAAATCAGTGTGGTAAGTGTCTAAAGGCCTCCTTGGATGATGTGAGTTTTCATCAGAGTTTTCCATCACTTACAAGTGTTTGCTTTGAATGCCAGCTGATTTCCTTAAGGACCAGGTCCTGAACAAAGGAAGAGCTTGAATCAACAACAATGGAAGCTGGCTGTTCTTGGCAAAAGCAATAGACAATCAGAAAGGCAGTTTCCACTGGGGGATGAACAGGTTGCATGAAGTCTCTGGAGACGATTTTACTCTGTAACTCCTGTATCAGACAGGTCCCTTGTCGAAATGGCAGAATTCATCTATTTAAATGACCCTGTTAAAAAGGCTAATGGACACCTACAGATGAGTGGACTTATTTTTTAAAAAAGCATTCTCATTGTTGCATATAGCCATCTTCCAAATTAACACTAAGGCAATTCTGTATCATCTTTTATTCTTTTGTTTCCTTGTTAGACATTAGGACATTTGGCTGAGAAAAGATGATGATTTACATTAAATTCAATGTGAGACAGAAGAGGACAAGAGTGTTTTGAACATTCCCGATTCCCCTTATTCGGCAAGGAGTGTTGGGCCAAGGACTAAAGGTCCTTTGAGTCATCTGTCAGTTAATAGTTGAATGAGCAGCTTCTCAATACTGAACCCTCTATGCAGTTCAGTTTGGCTTAAATTTGAAGCTGCTGCCAACTACTTTATGTTACCTATGTAGTGTTTTCTTCTTCAAAAAAAAAAAAAAAAAAGGAACGACCTATGGATGAACTTGAACATTTTGTGGGGCATCAGGTTATTTAGAACGCTTTCCTAGATAATACCAAAATTTATAATAAAAGGAAAATAGGAGCCAGGTTTTCCAGGGCAGAGCAAGTTCAGATGAAATTGGTAACTTACAACGTTCCATATTAGTCTATGAGGCAACTTCCAGGCATGGGTGCAGTGGCTAGAAATTAAGAAAGAAAAGGGAACATGAGATCATTTTTCTTTAGAGACTTTGAACTATTCCAAATATTGAGAGATACTTGGTAATAGGCTTCCCTGAATCTCTATGAGTTAGCAAGATAACAGATATTGTCTCTATTTGGGGGGGATATAATATAAAATAGACTTACTGTGAAGATCTTTAAGGACAAAAACAATGTCCATAACTAACATTTGTATTGATGCTTCCAGTGTTTCATACAAACTGCTCCATTTAATCATTATGATCACCCTACACGTTAGCCCTGGCATCATCTCCATTTGACTGATGGGGAAAGAGAGGCTCAAAAGGCCAAAGGAACTTGCCGAGGGACACACAGTTGCTGTTAAATGGCAGAACCAAAAGTCAGAAGTAAGGTCACCTACCTCAGTCCTGTGCTTTTTTGTCATTAGCTGAACTGTCACTAAATCATTTGAGAAACTAGCTCACGCTGGAGACCCAAGTAGAAGTACCTCTGAATAGTATATTCATTGTATACAGCAATAAAGCCAAATTCGCTCCATCAACTGACCTAACAAAATTTGTTGTTCTGGCTGGGTGTGGTGGTTCACACCTGTACTCCTAGCACTCTGGGAAGCTGAGGCGGGAGGATCCCTTGGTCTTAAAAGTTTGAAACCAGCCTGAGCAAGAGCCAGTCTCCATCTCTAATAAAAATAGAACAATTATCTGGGTGTGGTGGCAGGTGCCTGTAGTCCCAGCTATGGAGGAGTCTGAGGCAGGAGGATAGGTTGAACCCAAGAGTTTGAGGTTGCTGTGAGCTAGGTTGATGCCATTGCACTCTAACCTGAGCAAAAGAGTGAGACTCTATCTCAAATAAATAAATACATAAATAACAAAAAAAGATTCATTGGTTATATATATATATATAATCCTCTTTTATTCCTTGGGATACTCTATACTGTTTGAAGTTATTTACATACATCTAATTTATCATTATTTTTCAACCTCCTCAAAGGAAGGTTACCTTTTTTAATCTTTATATTTTATTTTTTTTCAGTTTTTGGGTGGGGCTGGGTTTGAACCCACCACCTCCAGCATATGGGGCTGGCGCCCTACTCCTCTGAGCCACAGGCACTGCCCTAATCCTTATATTTTTTTCAAATCCTAACACACAGTAGGTGCTTAGCAAGTATTTGTTTAACTTAATTCATTAGAAAAACTTCAAGATTATAAATGGAAATCAATGTCCCTTTTGCCCTTTCAGTACTATGTGCACACACATAAATGCACAAACAGGTAGTTATTTTATTTTTATGAATTATCATTTTCAATTATGAAAGTTAACTTAATAAAAATTTTCTGATTTCTCTTCCCAGTATGACTGAGTATGGCTTACCCTGTTCTTGTAAAATTAGACAGTGAATAGTAGTCATGAGGAAGGGGAAAAAGGATATACTAGCCACAAATAATATTACTAATGATATTACTATGGCAAAACAATCACCATTCCCCTGAGCCTTCTTGCACCCAGGGTAAAAAGGGGAAAATAATTAGATAAACCATTTTACAATTTGAAAGAAGGAAGCACATCAACTTATCAAGAAATTATATTAACAAAAATTTATATGATTAACCCTCCTACTGAGTGACACCTGACTTTTCTTAGAGTGTCACAATAGATACAGACTGATTTTTACACACTTTGTGATAACCTTGTTGGTGTGAAGCTCAGGGTACATACTATGTTTCAGAAAAGATTTAGTTTCCAATTAGGTCATTATCCTATCTATCTAGAAATGACAAGGGGTGTCATATATAATAGACCAGTGGTTCCTTAACTCCTGGGCAACTCTTCTAAAATTTAGATACAAAGCCCTACTCCCTGGAAATTTAGATGGATGTGGAGAGCAGGTCATGAAGTGGCAGGGCCCCTGCAGCCTGGGAGACATTCGGGGAATGACTGCTGCTTTCATCCTGCTGAGTCAACATGTTTTTCCTCCTCTTAAAATGACATGTTTTTCTCCTTCTTAGACGTGTTGCCAGAAGTCACATAGCTCTTTCTTTATCTAGTTAATGTTAAGAAACTGTGCAGAAAACTAGGTGACCCTTCTCTTTTTATTTCTTATCTTTAACATGTTAATGATGTAAAATAGTAGAAACCATTAACGGAATGAATTGTTCTTGATAAAGTCATTTATGTTTTCCGATCATATTGTAAGACCAAAAATATATTTTTTGTCTATGCTACTTCCTCATAAACAAAACTGCTGAGATACTACAAAATAAAGCTGATTTTGTATTCTGGCACTGGCTGCAGGTGTGACTGCTCCAGACCTCCCAATCCCATCCTTGTCTCTTTATCTTTTCTCTCATTCCCCACCATTCCCACTGAGGTTCATTCTCTCTCACGCTGGTTTGCAATAGGTGAACAGATATAATAATGGTTTGGGGGTAAGAAAGAAGAGAGGGAGGATTGCCAAATATCTATTTCCCTTCTGACCATAGCATCCCATTTTTCTTTTGAGATCTCATATCTCTCCCATATTTCACCCATGTCCATTAGATAATATTAGCTCTATCCCATTTGTGATGTGAGTGGGTATGTGACATAGATCTAAGCAGTCTGAGCATTCCTCTTCACTAACCACATTACCTGGGTAACAGCAGGGCACTAAGACTCAACATTGAGTAGGAGAACAGGCCATCAGCCTGAGCAGCCTGTCAGTGGACCAGCAGAGAGAAATGCAGCCAGCAAATAACTGGCTATCATTTTTGGATGCTTCTAGATTCTTCTGCATTTGAAGTAATCCTGGTCTTCTGAATTTCAGTTGCATTTTTTATCTAGGTGATAGGCATACTTATAACATTGCATTGACTCAAACTGTACAAAAACAATTCATGTAACCAAAACATGAAATTAAATAAGTAAATATGTTACATTTTTGATACTTGCTATTGTAAGGGTCCTAACTAACAATGGCTAATTATCAATATGTTTAAAATCATGCAATCAAATCTTCCCTGAGTTTCATGATCAGCCAAGTTAGACAATCCGTGTGTGAAATGTTCTCATAAAGTTTGTCTTCTTATGTCTATAAATACTCAAATTGGCATATTGAGTATGTACTATTAAGTACAAATTTATTCATAACATTCAGCATGCATTACTGAAAAGTATGGGATAATTTCAGATCATTAACGATACCAGGATTATAGGGTCAAATTCATTTACCAAACTCTTACAATAAACTATGTTACTGGTATGCTATGAATGAATTATCAGTTTAGTGAGAGACACAAATCCTGTGTCACTGGGGTAGAAATGGAGCCAACCAATGCCTAAATGGCCTCTGGTGGCCACGTCTGTGTGTGAACAGAACCTAAAGAGTCTTGCATAGAAGGTGACCCTTAGAGGAATGACTGAGTGAGCCCCTGGTCCTTACTTGCAGCGAAAATGATGAATAATATCCAGCATCTGCTGCTCCATGGAGAGGCGTGACTTGGTCGTGAACATGCCATCTGGCCTCTAGCTCAATCCCCTATTGAAGACTGTGGCCCTTCCAACTGAACAACATGCTCTGATAAGATGGCACACTTCTCAGAGGCTCTAATACAGAAGCCAATGACAAACCTTGTGTAGACTGTGTCTGAGGATGAGGTGAGGGCCCCTGATATACATAACTTCAGCCGAAAGCCTGAAATCTGAGGCCTTCTCCTATATTGATTTGTTGGTCCATTGTCTGATTTTTCTTTCTTTTTTTTTTTTAGGCACATGTCATATTCTTCCTTAGAAATATCTATGTTTATTGTAGAGTCCCTCAATTTTATAAATTAGAGCTTCATCATTATTTTGAAACACTTGATATGAAAAAAAAATTGATAGGATTTGAAATCCATTCACATTTTCACAATAAATGAAAGAGAAAGAGCTGTTACAGTCTTTAAATATAATTTGATAAGTTTTCAATGGTTATAAAATGATTTTAATTATTATATTATCCACTTGAGTGAATGGAGTTTCTTGTTAAAGTGTTTATATTGAGAGTTTGAAGAGATCATTATAAAAAGAAAAAAAAAACTCTTGATTTGTTTTTAAATTTCATGCAACCACTTCAAGCATAAAACAAGTTCTTCAAAATAGTTTGCGCTCAGTGGGAAGACTAAATTTCTCACTAGTAATAATCTTATAAAAGATTTTTGTCCAATTCACTATTTTATATTTATACTTGTATTTTATAATTCTCATCAAAGATATAAAACATATAAAACAAAAAGATTACTTTCATCAAATCCTCTAAATCTTTCTGATTCACATATGTATGAATTTATATATATCTATGTATGATTTGAATTTATATATTTATCATTTATATATATCATATATTAATATATGTATGTATATGTAATTCTTCCTTTAAAAATATTGCTATGGTATCCAGCCTCTGAAATGGGCCCACATTATTCTCATTTCCTATTATTCATGCTGATATTTCCCTCCCACATTGAATATGGCTGACATGTATAAACATGAGATACTGCACAAATGATGGATAATGACTTCATTGATTAGGTCATAAAAGATTCTGTGACTTCTGCTTTGAGCTGTGCTGTCTGGAATCACTTATTCTGAGGGAAGTCAGCTGTGGTGACATGCAGACACTCAAGTGTCTCTACGGAGAATTTTACATTGTGAGAAACTGAGGCCTCCCTCCCACAGCCAGAGCTACTGTGCTAGGTGCATAAGTGTAGCCTCTTGCCAGGGGACCCTCTAATTTCAGTCAAGCCTTCAAATGACTTCATATTTAGCTGGCATCTTCAGTAAAACCTCAAGAGACACCCTGAGTTGGTATCTCAGGCTGGTCTAATTATTCCTGACTTAATGTAACAGTACAAAATAATAAACATTTACTATTATTTTAATCTATAACATTTAAGGGGAACATGCTGTGCAGAAAGAGGTACATGTACCATTGTATTAGATTGCTATGACAGGGCTACATTGAATTACTTACTATTACAGTAGCAGTCATCCTGCACTTAGCTAAAATTGTGAAATAAAGTGTTGAAATATATATTTAACAGACCTAGGCTCATTCATTGGCTCAGTGACTCATTTCCAGATACCAATCACAAAGTGAGAAAAAATCATATTTGTCAACAGGCAGCATCTCAGAGTTTTATTTATAGTGCCATCCCCTAGATCCTGTGGGGACCACCCCAAAATGTTAAATCTTAGTGCAGCAATAGTCTGTTCTGTGTGCTCACAGTAAAGCATTATAACTTTTAACACATTGACTGCTACATGAAAAGAAAATTTCCAAAAAGCAAATTTTTCCTTGGGGCCCCTGTGTTTTATTTAAAAAGTAGAATAAAAACATGGGGAAAAGGGGGGAAAAAAGATTCTAAAACATCTATTTTGAAAATTAGTCATGTAAAAAGCAGTGAGAAAATTTGAAAAGTACTTCATAACTCACATAGCAGTTAATGTGTTAAAAGTTAATAGGCTCGGCACCTGTGGCTCAAGTGGCTAAGGCACCAGCCACATACACCTAAGGTGGTGGGTTCTAATCCAGCCCGGGCCCACCAAACAACAGTGATGGCTGCAACCAAAAAATAGCCAGGCGTTGTGGCGGGCGCCTGTGGTCCCAGCTATTTGGGAGGCAGAGGCAGGAAACTCGCTTGAGCCCAGGAGTTGGAGATTGCTGTGAGCTGTGATGCCACAACACTCTACCCAGGCAGATAGCTTGAGGCCCTGTCTCAAAAATAAAAAAATAAATAAATACATAAGTTAATTAATAGGTTAATCAATTTTAAATTGATAAATTGTAATTGTACATAGTCATGGAGTACAACGTGATATTTATACAGAGGCGTGAATTATAGAATATTAAATAAGCCTATTAACGTATCTCACTCACCTCACTGACTTACCTTTTGTTTTTTGTGGTGAAAGGCTAGCGATCTATTCTTTTAGTGGTTTTGAAATATGTACTACTTTATGATTAATTGTGATCACCATGCATTTCAAGAGGTCCCTACAACTTATTCCCTCAGTCTAACTGAAGCTTTGTGCTCTTTGATCATAATCTCTCCTCTCCCCATCCTGCTCTTCCTCCATCTTCTGGTGACCACTGTTCTGCTCTCTGTTCCTTTGCAATCTGCATTTTTTTAGATTTGACATTTATGTGAGATCATACAGTATTCATCTTTCTGTGCCTGGCTTATTTCGGAATATCTTTCAGGCTATCTATGGGGTTGTGAATGACAGCATTTCCTTTGTAAAGGCCGTATATTATTCCATTGTGGAAGATACCACATTCTCTTTTTCTTTTAATCTGCTGATGGACACCTAAGTTAATTCCATATTTTGGCTCTTGTGATTAGTGCTGCAAATATACTGAGTTCAATTTCTTTGGATATATCCCTAGAAATGTGATTCCTGGGTCATACAGTGGTTCTATTTTCAGTGTTTTGAAGAAACTTCATACTATTTCCCAAAATAGCTAATTTACATTCCCACCAGCAATATACTAGGGAATTATAAATCATTGCCGCTACCATTGGGCTAGGGGCCACTCCTGGTTTTACATATTTCTGAATCCTCAGTGGCTAGCAGCGTACTCAGCATAAAATAGGTGTTCAATAATCTCCTTTAAGAATGTATGTATTCAAAATAGAGTTAAGATTCTCACACGTGTATATTAGTGATTCTTTGTCAGTAATATGTATTTTTGCATATCATGTGATCTTTGTCTTTTAATATCACATAATTTTTAAAGTGGTATACACTAAAAAAGCTTTGCTTTCACAAATAATACATTTGCTAGGCATATAGCTCAGATTTAATTTTATCAGATCAGTCCTTTTATTATCATGTTTTTCAGATGAGGAACCTCAGTCTGTTAAAGGTTTTATAGAACTTCCCCCTCCACCAATGGAGTAAGACCTGAAATGTGGCAATTGTGTCTGGTTCCGAGCCTGTGGTCCTAAATTTCTAGCTATCTTTCCCTCATAATTCCTAACGATTCAGTCTTCAGAGAGAATTATTTGTCTTTCTCCTTCTTCTGATTTTTCTTTTAAACTAAGACAATAGATATAAGGAAGTCCTCCGAGTCATTTGGAATATTTCCCACTAATTTGAAATGTTGAGTCTATAAGTTACGATTATTTTTACCATTATTCAAAAGCATATAATTGCAGATTAAAATGCGTTAAATGTCTCAACTAAGTAATTGATTTAGAGGACTGAGCACACGCTGTGGTAAGAGCTGTGCACATGTGTCATTTGCCGTACAGAATCTAGGTGCAGAAGGGACTTCCACCCGCTGGTGCTGTTGAATTCATGTCTATCATAGAGACGAGTTTGAGGCTGGCGACACATGTGAAAAATAAAACTTTATCGTGGATTTGTTTTTCATTCAAAAGCGTTAGTCCAAAAACAGATTAATAAGCACAAGTTACACTGAGCACATTCTGTTCAAAAATAAATTAATTTCAAAGCCCTTAATTCAGTTTTAAAAAGTAAAACCACCCCTGTAACTCAATTTATGTGTAACTTACTCTTTTTTCAACTCAATTTAAAATTTAATCTTATTATATTTTAAACACTGCAACAAACTGTTCTTCGTGTGTGGGAAGAGCCTATGTGCTCGCTTACCAATAGGTGTGGTTTTTCATTTGTTTTTAACAGATGCACAAACACATTCATAATTCAGTAGCTCATCTGTAAATCACACACACACACACAAGAGCACCATACGTGCTGCCTTCACCCAACTGTAGCATATTCCTATCATGCAAATATAGCCCTGAAAAAGTCTTTGCATCATTATACATTCCAGAATTGTTTTCTTTATTTTAGGTTGTGTTGGATGGTTAAGGTGTCAGTTATCGCTATTACCTGAATGGAAGAGTTTCAGCAAAAGGTCATTACTCTCCTGAGCACATCTCTGATTGGAAACTTAAACTCAGGTCTAATGGACGCTACTTAAAGTTTATGTTTTTACTACTACACTTTGAAAACTCAAAAAGTGCTTTTTAAAATGTCAAATCCTTTATCTTTACTATTGTGGTTGCATTTATGTTGATGAAAAAAATGTTATTAAAAAATCTTTTGGCATGAGCAAACAAATATGGACAAATGTTTTATAAATTCCTCTACCATGATGATGAAAAAATATTATTAAATATTATTTAATAATTAAATATTATTAAAAAACTTATACCACGAGAGAACGAATCTTGACAAATATTATGTAAGGTGCTATACTACGTTTAAATAGTATATAATAACTCTAATATAGTTTATTATTAAAAATACACTTTAAGGTCTGAAGTTTGATTTAAAATCACAATTAACACATCTTTTATTTTAACTATAATAATCGTATTCATTTAAGCTATTATAATATTTAGCAAAAGTTTCTACTAAAAGTAGATACATTTAAATTATCCCTTTGGAATGGGAGGCTCTGCAATGGCTGAGCAAGAAAATATTGTCTAATGCAGCTAATAAAACCAGCTTTAAAACACAAATAAGAAACAAGGGATCAAAAGAGCTATCAAACAATTAATTAAGTATATCCAGATTAAGTTTTGAACCTTCCTTCACAGTGAGAAAAAAAAATAAAGACAGAATTGTAAATTTATTAACAAACCTATTTCTTTGCTTTTAAAACTTCTTCCTACGTTGTAATTACCTGATAATTTTCCATTCTGAAGCATTTCATCTGGATTCCATATGTTTGTAGCTAGATCAGGGAATTGCATGGATGTTTTTCCTTCTAGACTTCCTTTCCTGCTTGCCAATTTTCTGGCTTTTCCTTGAGCTGCAGGGATTTGTTTGCCAGGGATTTTGATTCTGGTAAATAAGACCCTCTCGGCTACCATAAGGAATCCTTGGCTCAGGTTTCCATTTGTATGAAACAGGAAACCAGAGACATAAATGGCAGAAGGGAGATAAGAAATAAAGGCTGAAAAGAAGGAAGATACCCTTTGCTTTTGTGCCAGAAAATCTGAGGGGTGAAATACATTTGGCCGAGATGGCTCTTACCTCTCATGGGAGGAGGAATTGGGGCATTTTCTTATCAAACAGATATCCCCATGATTTATTTGGTTTCACCCCAAAGAAGCATCTTCTTAAAAAATAAGGAAGCTTAGAAAGTAAGGGAGCAAATTCTCAGTAGTATAATGCTATCCAGAGAGTTATTGATATAACAATCACATTTACAAATCACCCGTAAAACCAGGTTGTGTATTGATTATATAGCATTTCAGAAACTATTCTCTTTACTTTTGTTTTTTAAATAATCGTATTTTAAAAACTTTTAAATGCAGTGTAATGCACATGCAAAAAAGGATATATTGTCAGGTATACAACTGGATGGATTCTCTTAAGTGAGCATACCAGTGAATGAACTCCAAACTTAAGAAATGGAAAATTGTTAGCATCTTCAAAGCCTACCTTTTGCCTCTTTCTTTTCTTTCTTTCTTTCTTTTTTTTTTTTTGAGACAGAACTTCACTAATGTCACTAGAGTGCTGTAGTGTCACAGCTCACAGCAACCTCCAGCTCTTGGGCTTAGACAATTATTTTCCCTCAGCCTCCCAAGTAGCTGGGACTACAGGCACCCACCACAAGGCCTAGCTATTTTTTGTTGTTGTTGCAGTTTGGCTGGGGCTGGGTTTGAATCTGCCACTCTCGGTATATGGGGCTGGTACCCTACTCACTGAGCTACAGGCGCCATCCCCCGCCTTTGCCTCTTTCTAAACCACTAAAATTATAATTTTAACTCAAATATTATTTGTCTTAAGGCTTAAGTGATAATGGGAAAAATCAGGTAACTTCCCCTGGACACTTGCTTCTACATATTCTCCAGACACTATTTCTCTGGAGGTCACTTCAGCCTTTCAAAATGGATTTCTTTTGGCGGTGTTTTTCTTTGTTACCCTCTGTGTGTTCAATTTTGAAAAACAATGTCTAAATGTTTGGCCTATTTAAACAACAGCTGTCCCATTTAGATTTTATGTTCCTGTTTTCATACCTGATATGATTCAGTTAGTCTAAATAAAGATCTAAAACCAAATCATTTTTTCATGATCCTGTTTCAACAATCATTCTTATAAAGAAACAAAAAATTACCATTGGATCTCTTAAGTTCTCAAACAAATTCCCTTTATAAGCACACTAATAGTAATATCAGATAGTATAGTATGGGTTGTGCTGCTGTAACAACTTCAACAACTCAAGGTTTAGACCAAGTGTAAATAAACTATGTCTGCCTCCCAGGTCAAATCTGACTACAGTCTGCTTTTATAAATAAAGTTTTATGGGAACACAGGTATGCCTATTTGTTTTCTTTTATCTGTGACTGTTTTGGTGGTATAATAGTTACAATGGTAGATTTGCAATATTACCTACAAAGTACAAAATATCTACTATCCCGTTCTTTACAAAAAAGGTCTGATAACCTCTGCTAATACCAACAAAAATTATTTATTGTTCACATTATGACAAATATAAGCTGGTTGAGAGAACCTATGTTTCCAGTAATCACTCAGGGATATGAAATGAAATTCTCCACTTTTTTATGATGTCAACAAGGATTGATCAACAAAGAAGAGAGCAAGGAAAATGGGATAAACCTACTCTCAACTACACCACTTTCCATTAGCAAAAGAAAGTCATGTAACCAATTAATTGCAAGATGGTGGGGAGTAGCTTGCTGAAAACCAGAATAGCAATGGCTCATCTTTAAATAAAATCTCCCTTTCAACACAGAAATATAAACACCCAACTTCATCCAGCATCCAAACACAGAAACCTCACCATGAACCAACTCAGAAAAATAATAAAAAATTGTTTTAAGCACCAACGATATGATCAGGGGCTATAATACCTAAAAAGATAGTGGAAAAGATGATGTTTCTCTCACTGGCTGAGGCATACAAAGGTAAAAAATAAAATCATGCTCTGCAAGTAATCATTTGTCTTTTAAAAAATGCTGCAATGTTTTAGATTGAAGAGAATCGGCATGTCCAGAATATACGTCTGACCAGTGTTCTTTACAGTGTTCCTCTTAAAATTTTCAGCAACAGAAAAGGGCTTCAAAGTTCTGCTTTAATTATTAGGATATTACAGCAATTGGATTACTTGCAGGGTCACTTTTAGAAAGTAGTGTCTCCCTCCTGTGGACTCTCAGCATATTGTTATTACATTTCATTAAGGACAACTAAGCCCAGGTTTCATTTACAGAAAAAAAAAAAAAAAAAAGCAGAAAATATGCCAATCAGAGGACTGTTTCCCCTTTCTCTGCAGACATGCTGAGTCTCTGCTATCAGAAAAACAAAACCCTGTTCCTTCCCCTGCCACCGCTCTACTCACAGTGTTCCTTCACCATCGACGTCTCTGGGAAAAGTAATTTATATAATCACCGAACCCAATAGTCTTTCTCATCCTCATTCTCTTGGGAAATATTTTTGCTTTGAAAATGCTCATTTCCATGGCCTCTACTGTTTCAGTATTTTCTCCTTTCCTTCCCCTGCCTCAAAATATCCCTTTTCTATTTCTTACATTGATCCCTTTATATAATCACATAATCACATTACCAAGATGCCATTTGCCCAATTTCCACTAATGAATCAATGATTATTTTCTATTCTTGTAAACCTTATTCACTCAGAGGCCGCTACCACCTCTGTACCGTTAAATCCTACAGGTGCACCTTCAGGCCATGCTCCTCCCCCAAATCTTCCACTTCCCAGTGTAAGCAACTGAAAACAAATCTCTTCTCTCCTCAGTTCCATTCTTGCTGACTTCCTTCCATGAGTTATGGGATGACATAGATTAAAGGCTTTATTTTTACATCTCCTCCTATATCTAATCCACTTGGCGCTAAAAATATAATTTTCTGATTTCTCCCCACTGCCAACGTCCTTTGTAGACTGACATCAAGGCTCATTCTCAGATTTCTCTTCTATCTTTCCCTGCCCTGAACTGTGTGTCCCAGGAGGGCACATTATCTCATTGATTAGACAAGGCAGCTTCTCACACCAGCTCCTTTCAAGTTTGGCTCTGTCAATGGGATGGAACAGTAAGAGACAGAGGGTAGTGAGAGAGAGAGCTGGCCGTACTTCTCCCTCACTCGCTCCTTGTTCTAAGACCTCTCTTTGGTGGTAGCTGATTTTCCCCCTGGATACAGCTTCTGTGGGGCAGCCCTGTGCCTGCCTCTGCCCCTTACTGGGTTTCAGGGATGTTATTTCTTCTCACACCCTGTTAGGGCCAAGGTTGCCAAGCTTCCCGTGCTTGCTAGTTCAGAGACCTCATCCCTTGCTAGTTTCCTTGAACCTATCTACAGCTCTGTAAATAGTTCCTTCGTTAAAGTTTTTTGATCATCAGAATTATTCTGTTCCCTGGTTAGAAGCCTTACTGAGCATGAAGAGGTGATGTTACCCAACTGATTAGCTTTCAAAGGCAACTTGTTCCTTTTTTTAAAACTTGTATCCAATGTTATATTACGTTTCAGTTGCATGGATGTGTATATTATGATATCTCTTCTGTGTGACTGTAACTGATTTTGGGTTAAATATTTGTCTTTAAGGATCCTAGAAAATCAAAGCATAGCCTGTCTTACGTAGTGACTCAGTAAATACTTGTTGAGTTAGTTGAGTCCCATCCAAGAGCACATAGCGAAATAGACAGGGCAAGGAAAGAGTACTAAAAGAATTTTCCTGGACAAAGATCCATCTTTGAAATTACCCCATGCTCAGCCTGAGGCTGAACTCCTATCTTTCCACATTTACTTTTCTTTTTTCTCATTTCAGAACTTCTCCCCAACTTCTCGTTAAAGGAAAAAAATTATGGAAGCCAAACGTTTCCATAATTAACATGCCTATGTTCTCTACTAGTAACTTCTAAAACAGGGAGAATGGTAATATCTTCTAAAAACCTTGATGCTTAGTGCTTCACGAAGGGAAAAAATGAACAAAAACATTTTTTTATTTATATTTAATTCCTAACGCCGGTGTCCCAATCTAGTATTAATAGGCCTTGAAAAGTAGAAAAAGATGCCCATTTACTAACCACCCCCCCAAATGTCCATTTTTAAAAATATAATAGTGGAAAGTTTTTTTATATTAGAGAAAGGGAGGAGAATGGGGGGGGGAGGGAGGAGAAAGAGAGAGAGAGAAGGGAGCAGAGAGCAAGAAGCGAGAGAAGGCGAGATGGGGGCGGGAGGGACAGAAAAGGAGCCAGAGAATGACGTGGCACCCCAAAGAAGACATCCTTTCTTTTTTTTTTTTTTTTTTTTTTGAGACGGAGCCTCAAGCTATCCCCCTGGGTAGAGTGCCATGGCATCACAGCTCACAGCAACCTCCAACTCCTGGGCTCAAGCAAGTCTCCTGCCTCCACCTCCCAAGTAGCGGGGACCACAGGCGCCCGCCACAACACCTGGCCATTTTTTGGTTGCAGCCATCATTGTTGTTTAGCGGCCCGGGCTGGGGATTAGAACCCACCACCTTAGGTGTACGTGACTGGCGCCTTAGCCGATTGAGCCACAGGCATGGA
>CAUYQV010173103.1:0-13306 GCA_963574575.1 Galagoides demidoff | reverse complement strand
GGTGCATGTGGCCGGTGCCCTAACTCCTGAGCTATGAGTGCTGAGCCAATTTTCTACTTTCTTGAGGTAAAAGTTTCAGGCATTGATTTTAAATATTTCTTATTTTATAATGTAAATCTTTCAAGTCATTTTTTTTTTTTTTGAGACAGAGCCTCAAGCTATCCCTCTGGGTAGAGTACTATGGCATCACAGCTCACAGCAACCTCCAACTCCGGGGCTCAAGCAAGTCTCCTGCCTCCGCCTCCCAGGTAGCTGGGACCACAGGCGCCCACCACAACGCCTGGCCATTTTTTGGTTGCAGCCATCATTGTTGTTTTGGCGGACCCAGGCTAGGAATTCGAACCCGCCACCTTGGGTGTACGTGGCTGGTGCCTTAGCCGATTGAGTCACAGGCGCCGAGCCGAGCTTTAGGTTTTTAATACAGCAAATGACAACTCAGAGACATGTCATATGGTATAAAATAAGATGGCAAATGTAAGGCAAAACAGAGGTTTTTTTTTTTGTTTGTTTTTGTTTTCCAGTTTTTGGCCAGGGCTGGGTTTGAACCTGCCACCTCCGGTATATGGGACCAGCCCCCTACTCCTTTGAGCCACAAGAGCCACCTGGCAAAGCAGTTTTTCACCCCTTTGCTTCCCACACCTGCCCTTGTAGCATATCCCACTTCATACTCACTGCTATTTGCAGGGAGAATGTCTTTAGTGTGGTATAGGTCAGAGAAATTATCAGTATCATATCTTCAAACTTATTTAATAAGTGGTCAATGTAAGCCAGAGAAAAACTTATTGGCATAGACAGTCCTTCTGAAGCACCTTATTCAAATCCACTGGGGGAATCTTTTAGGTTTTAGAGAGCTGCCCAAACTTTGTAGGTTTTCAGCAAGAAAAATAAACAGTGATTTCCTAGACTCGTGAGTATTTTTCCCTTCTCCACCCACCACATGGAAAGCAATGCGGAGCTAATAATTATTTCTTCAGCAGTGCAAATTACCTTTGTCTTTTATTCCCACACTATCTTAAACACAGGGTTCCCTTTCATGTTATAGCCAGAAGGGTTAGCTTGTTAAAAACTTGTCCCACCATTCTCCAAAGTGTCATTCAGGGATCCACTCATGCGACTCTCATTAATGACAAAGACTTGTGTCTAAAGGAATATGCAAAACCCCAGAGAGTGTAAAGATTCAAAGTGTTATTGAGGCCAAACCATCTTATCTATAGGTGAGCCTTCCGGGTCATGGTGGATTCACCCCAGTGAAATAAAGTGCAGAATTTTCCATATGCCTCCTCAGCGATCACTAAATGCAAAGCTTTAGATCATCTCCCCCATACTGAATACAAATTATCCAATAAAACAAATAAAAGCTCCCTGAAGCTATAATGCATCATATAAATTGCTTAATCCCATTCAAAAAAACAAGTATTATGACAAACAGCAAAGTTAAACATCTGCATTTAGAATAATTAAAAGGAATTGCTTAAAATCAAATTACAAATAAATATCTTTGCACGTTTCGATCAAAGCTCTTTCATAAAATTAAAGTTCACCTTAGAAATCCCAATACATGCCCACTTTCTTTGTATAACGTTCATACGTGTATAGCTCTTGTTAACACAGGTTTATGTGGGTGAAGTTTCTAAAGAAAATAGTTTTATGATCATAGATATTGCAGAATTATGAGGGACTGCTATTTCAGTCCCTTCTAGTTCTGATTAAAACAATACTTCCAGTTTGGAAGGTTTTATACTCTACCGGAGAACAGCACGAAAACCCTGTAATTTAGTTATGCAACATTACTTAGTTTAACGGGCACTTTATGTGCTCCCACGTTCAGACAAGAATGGGGAAAGAACATTCCTCATCCATCGGAGGACACAGACTGTATTTTGTTAGGATAGTCATCTTGTTATGTCCCATTCAGCTCAGCCCCATTAAGCTCTTGGGCCTGGAATTGCTGCCTGCCGCCAGGATTAATATCTCAGTATTCTTTTCCTCCTTAGTTTATGGTTACTTTTCAAGAATTAAATGATCATTCAGAAAGTTAGCTTCAGTTTATGAGCTGTTAAACCCACGGCAGACCTGCTACAGCAAAAGCCAAAGCATAAACGTTATCAGTAGTAACTTTCTTCTGGAGACAGTTGCTGCTCCCATTTATTTTTTTATTTTTTACTCTGAAGAATATCCATACTCCTTCCTAAGCCTTCATCTGTGTGATCCTGGGTCTTATATCCATGGGGACTGGGGTTCCTCATGTAGTGAAGGGACTGGAACAGAGTCCAGTCCCTTTACTACATGCTTTTACTATGATGTTTTTCTCACAGCATCATAATTATTGTAAAAGTGATGTAACATGGGGTGGCGCCTGTGGCTCAAAGGAGTGGAGTGCTGGCCCCATATGTGGGAGGTGATGGGTTCAAACCCAGCCCTGGCCAAAACTGCAAAAAAAAATAAAATAAAATAAATTAAATTAAAGCAGTAAAAAAAAAAGTGATGTGACATGCTATATGTTATGGTAATAAGTTCTAGGTAAATGAACAAATGCAATGGAATGAAAAGGGTTTCTTTTTGGGGTTTTTTTTGGGGGGGAGTTCTCAAGATTCTCTGTATAATTGTTCATAAAATGTTTTAGATTGATAGCCCTGGAAATCAAGAAAGAAAAATACTGTTATGTACAGACTAGATTAGGTGTCCTCAAACTATGGCCCGCAGGCCACATGCGGTCTGCCGAGGACATTTATCCAGCCCACGGGGTGTTTTTGCCCCTGCTGCTTGTCCTGCTTAGCAGCCATCCTGGGGCCCACAGTCTGGCCCTCTAATGGTCTGAGGGACAGTGAACTGGCCCCCTGTTTAAAAAGTTTGAGGACTCCTGGACTAGATGCAGCATTTGAGGCGAGCACAACTCATTGTCAGCAACCAATATTTACTGAGTTGTATTTTAAGTATCTCAGCTAGTATTAAAGACATAATTCTTTTTAGTTATTGAGTTAACCTTTTACAGAGTATTATTGCATTTAATGAAGATATATAAAGAAACGAATGCAGGAACTGACATAGGATACCCCAGGTGTTAGTGGCCACTCATGTGGCCTGCCAGTTTCCTACTCCTAGGGGACTCTGGAGGCTCACAGTGGTTGTTTTCTCAGGGAACTATTCCCTCTGGCTGCTGTATCATTCACAAATACAAGGGGACATATTAATTTTTTTAATTTATCTTGTTATAACTTCATGCCGAAACAAAGACAATAAGAGCCAAGCACACAACATTTTATAATGAAAAAATGAACCGTATATCAATCTGCTACATAAACGAAAACTCTCTTTCCTTCTTCTATGCATGGTTCATGATTGGTTTCCCTAAAGACTCTTTCTCTCTTTTTAATTCAAATTAATTTATGGCCTGCAAATTGAAGAGAAATTATAGAGTATTTTAATAAGTGAAAAAGCAATTGTTGAATCATGAATTCTGTTCAAACATTAGGGCTTGTATTTTTTTTTTCCACTTCACCCTCCACCCCCAGGTTCCAGTTCACTGATATATTTTTTTGTAACACACTGCTCCACACCACATGGCCATAAAGCAAAGGCCTTGCTCCTGGGCTATGGGCCTTGTTCTTCTAGTTTTGCTATCATTTTAACTCATTTATATGCTCCATAGTATGGAAACCATACTGTATTTGCCTGCGTTTCTTCGGTAAGCCTAAGAGTGCATTGGAGAAACAGCCTCTATCAGAGGCGTCTTTGTAAACTTATTCTCTTCCCCTTGCATGGGACTGGCACACTGTAGACAGTCACTATGCGTGGAGTAAATACATGAGTCTTATGACAACATCTGTCCCTTTCAATCATCACTGCCACTCATATTTCATCCTGTGCTTACTTGTTGGACAGCCCCCTAGAACGTTGAATTGCTTTAAGGCATAACTTATGAGTTTTCTTCTGAACTGATATTTTCAGATCTTTAGTACACTGGTCTTAAATCCCCTACATAAGCAAATAGTTTTCAGGGAAGCAGGCTACCATCCAGCCCTCGTTGGCAGGGTCTACAATTCTCTAATGAGGGCTGGCTGCTATCTTGAGCCAAGAGCCCTGTCTGTCTGTTTACATTTAGCAGCAAAATCCATAATCTTTGTCACTCTCAAACCTCCATTTGTTTTCCAATTTTTTCTCACATTCCTGGCATCAGCCAAATAAAGTAGATCCATTTCCTGTCCATTTTAATATCATATTTTCACAGGATACTCATGGATATCAGATTTTTAGGCATCTTCTCCACTGGCTAAACTGTTCTTTCTGCTTTCAATTCATAGAGAAAAGTTCTGTTCTTACAGATTTGATTTTAAGAGTACCCTTTTCTGTCATAGAGAGCTGATAGGACAAACAGTAGACGGATGCATACAGAAGTGATTCTAATTCAGTTTTGATAAGTACAAAATGTGAACTATGTCAAAGCCCTGAAGAATCCTGAGAGAAAGCTGATTTCTTCTCCGTGGTGTCAAGGATTGACCCTAGAGTCAGATAAACCATGGGACAAAGGACATTTTAGTAAGTCTGCAGCATATGTAAAAGCCTGGAGGCATGGAAGTCCACGCATGGAAATGGCAAGTTCTGTACCTCTGAAGCATTGGAGAACTGAGCAGGGGTTCAATAATTAGAGAGAGGGGGATCAGATGTGGTGGCTGAGGCTTGTAATCCCAGCACTTCGGAAAACCAAGGCCAGAGTATTACTTGAGGTCAGGTGTTCAAGACCAGCCCAAGCAACAAAGTGAGATCGCATCGCCACACACAAAAATTTAAAAGTTAGCTGGTCATGGTGGCACACATGCCTGTAGTCCCATCAGGAGTGGAGTGGAGATGCTTAGGAGGTGGAGACAGGAGGATCACTTCAGCGCAGGAGTTTAAGACGGCAGTGAGCTGTGATTGCACTACTGCAGTCCCACTTGGGTGGCATGGTAAGACCTTTTCTTAAATTAATGATACTGATAATGATAGAGGGCTACCTGTTTTACAAAGTTCACCTGGTATCACTTTAGAACTTAAATTAACAGGGATGAGAATCTTCAGTAAACATGAAATCATTCTGAAGTGAAACCCAAAGCATTTCATGAGCAAATAGCAACATTAGGGGTTAACCATTTTATATCTTAGAGAAAGAAGAGGATTTAAAGGCTTACAAATCAGGAGGAAGGTAAGAACTCTAGGGATAACTGCACAGAAATGGGTGAGGTGGGTTTTTGAGTCCAAAACACTGAATTGTGTATATAAATGGGGAAGCATCAGGCTGTAGACACATAGCGCAGTCACCACAGAATCATAGCCTGATGTACATGGCAGTTCTAGTGAAAAATGTGAGCAAAGAGAGAAAGAAAAGCTCTCTGACTTTCAGAAATTGGGAACTAACATAAACTTCAAACTGGTTTCAAACACTTTCTGAATTGCAGATTTTCATGTGGGGGGGGGCTTCAGGAAGAAGTAAGATCAATGTCTTCATGAACGACGCTATGCGTGTAGGGTCTGGAGACCTGAGAGAGTAGCCTTTAAACCCAGGGGGACCAGAGGAGGAAAAGCAAGGAGAAAGGATGCGACATGACTGATTTGTGAAAGTAGGGAGCAAGGATGGAGAATAATTGGTTTAAAATCAACAGTGCATGTTGAGGAATAATAAGGAAAAGTTCTGTCAAGTACAGTGGGAATGGATTCCAGAGCAAACTCAGCCCTCAGACAGGGGAGATTATGTGATGCACTTGTGAACTGGAAAGCCCTGAGGCCTCTGTCATCATGGCAGGTGGGAACGGCACAGTGGAGGGCTGGTCTGGGGGAGATGTGCATGACTGAGTCATAGATGTGCACGACCGAGAGTAACTTTCAAAACAAATTCCTCATCACCCTGTGCCCCCAGCAACACAAGACCTCTAATTCCTCCTTTTAACATTCTTCTTGTGTTATAACGTTTGTTTGCTGTTTTAACTTGTTTAAAGATAAATTTTAATCTATTACTCATAGCTAGAATGCAACGCACATCCCCGCCCCCCCAGAAATGGGAAGAGATGAGTTTTATGTCACTTCTAAAGTTCCTGCCACTATAGGCAAAGGTTCCTGTTAGGTGTTTCTTCTGATTTGTTTTGAAATATTGGTTTAGTATCTTGCTTCCCTGTTAAACCTATATATGTAAAAAAGAAAAAAAAAAGGAAAAGGAAACTAGAAACTATACAATCCTGGACACACTGAAAGAAAATGCAAATACTACATATTTTCTTAATAAAATTATACATAAACATAAGTCTATGAGCAATTAGAGAAATCTGCTCATTGTTGAGGCTGTAAACCTGTTTTTATTTCCAGGCATTTGTCGAAATCTGTAGGCAGACGTATGAAGTCCCGTCACCCACTGTTCTAATGCCTGTTGTTAGTACAAACAGCTGAGACGGATCTCTATACCACACCAGGAAGTCAGGCCTGCCTTTGGCTTCTACCTTTGTAACACTTGGCTTTCACATAACAGTTTTTCAAGCTTCATTTAGTTGGTACTAAAGAGCCCACTGTTGCTATAATATGTATGGAAAAATGATTCTAGTCATGCACACTAAATTCATTGAGTAAATATGTATAGTGGAAAGAAGCATATTAGGTCTGGTTCTAGTTTGAGACCTGGCAAACAATAAAATATTCTATGAACTTCTAGTTTTAAAAAGTGAATTCGATCCTGGAGATCCATGCTTGGGGGTGGCATTGCCACGCCTTGCTGCTGCTGTACTGCTGACCAACAGTTCCACTGCCCTCTACACATGTGTGTGCCAAAGCTTGAATTTAGGAAGAGAGAGGAAGGAGGAGAGATTTAAGAAGGCAATTACTGTCAATGATACTCTGAAGGCTTAAGAGGCAATGTGGAAAACACTCCTAAAGCAGGAGAGTAAGGAGGGGGGAAACTGCCATTTACGTGGAAACTGACTATGTTTTTGCAGTAGTAAACTGGCAGCCAGGTGTTATAAGTCTGGCTTGAGCATATGTTTTGTTTGGCCTTGATGCTTTGAAAATGATGTAAACTTGACCGCCTTGAAGCCTGGCATGTGTCCTCAGTTTCCGACTTTTCCCACCACCCTCTATTGTCTTGGACATATCACTTGATCCATTTATGTTTCTGAGATTGCATCTGCAACACCTAATTTGGACTCTTTATAGCAGCATCGTATTGGAATAGAAAGACTTTAGAGGCACAAAACTCAAGGTGAAATTTGAATTAAGTGATTTATTAACTGTGTAAGGCATCTCCTTGAACTTCATTGTTCTCATCTTTTAAAAGGAAGACTAAAAATAATCCTACCTGCTATACTTACACATGGGCTAAATGCAGGCTAAATGAGGATCTCGAATAAGATAAAATATGAGAATAGTTTTTACTGAAAAAAATTATCAGCAACATTTTGCTTCAAAAAGAACTTTTAAAAAATTCTTTAGTTTCACACATATTTCACTACAATCACAATTGACTTTGTAACCCTGTGTCTAAGACACTTCAAGTTGCTGCTCCATGGGTACATATGCCCATAGTTCTTTTCTCTCTTTTTTTTTTTTTTTGCGGTTTTTGGCTAGGGCTGGGTTTGAATCCGCCACCTCTGGCATACGAAGCTGGCACCCTACTCCTCTGCGCCACAGGCGCCGTCTGCCCATAGTTCTTAAACTTGAGTGCACATGAATCAATGGTGGAGCTTTTAGAAAACGCTGATGAATGATTCATTCACATCTCCAATTATTCTGGGTTACGTGGTCTGGGAGTGTCTTGGGCATTGAAGGATGTTTGGTTTGTTTTTGTTTTTAACTCCCCATTTGATTTTAATAATCAATCAAAGATTGAAAACCACGACTTAACACCAATGCAGCACAGCCATTACTGAAGAGTAACATTTAGCCCAAACTGACTTGGTCATTCTCAGTGTGGTTTGTAAAGCAGGTGGTCATAGATATTGCTGGTTAGCTGTCCCTCGTCTTTTCTATCAGTGGTTCTCAAAGTGTGGCAGTGTCACCTGGTATGGACAGCTGAACAAATAGTCCCCCAAAGAAGTCCTAATCCTCAGAATCTGCTAATATATTACTTTGCAGTAACATGTTGATGATCCAAATGGGTTCCTTTTAGTCACAGGGCCCTTGTAAGAGAAGGGCAGTAGAGTTCCCATTAGCGAGTGAGGGAGAGACGTAACAACTGAAGAGAGGTCAGAGAGGAGAGAAGCTCTGCAGACTTGGAAGACAAAGAAAGGGGCTGTAAACCCAGGACTGTAGGTGACCTCCAGAAGCTCAAAAGGCAAGGAAATGGATTTCTTCCTTCTACCTTCCAGAATGCTTCCCCTTTATTTTAATCCTTTCAATCGATTTCTGACTTTGAACCTCCCAAACTGTAAGATAATAGATTCAGATATTTGAAGCCACTAAGTTTGTGGTGTTTACTTATAGCAGCAATAAGCAACTAATACATCTGGGAATTCCTTAAAATGCAAATTTCAAGGCCTCCCACATAGCTACACTATCAGGATTTTGGAGGTGGGGCCTAACAATTCGAGTTTTAATAAGTTCGCCAGGTGATTCTGACGCACAGTCAAACTGGAGAACCACTGCTGTAGATGATGATCAATGTTTGGGTTTTTTTTCCCTAAACTTCATGGTTATTGTGATTTTGAAATGGGAAATCACGGACAAACACTGAACTCATCATTTATAGAAAGTTTTACAACATAGAACGGATTTAAAATGAATCCTATGAAGAAGGCATTTAAAATGAAGGCAGTGAAGGAAGATTTCTCAAGGTCTAGCATGATTGCTGGGCTTGTAAAATTGCGTGTTTTAAGAGATTTCTGATCTTTAGTACAGAAATTACAGACTTCAGTCTAACACATCCTTATTTGGTGAACACACAATTGCTAATATCCCTCGACATCCCTTTTTGTTATAGAAGGCTTTGGAGCAGAGGCAAAGTCAACCTGAGGATCCCAAATCATATCTTCTTTTCAATTCCTAGGCTATTTGCATGGGAAGTTTAATTTGAACATGAAATGGAACAGATCCCATGTATTCACATGCTTCCAAAGTCTGTGCCTTGTCAGAAAGGAGGGGGGATTTACATTTTAACAAAATGTTCCAAATTTCAAAATACCTTAATTAAGTACTGCTCGGTGAGGGAAAAAACCATATGCAACCGTAAACGTGAACGTTTTCTGCTGCTTTGATTCTCATAATGAAAACTTCTGAGAGCCGTCCCACATCTGTTCCCTAAAGTCTATCTAATCCCATTGTGTCTGTTGAAACTGTCGGCAAGTATGCGCATGGTTTGAAGAGGAGGCGCCTCTCTGTGGGGAACAGCATAGCGACTACTGATTCATAGCCTGAGGTTTCTGATGTATTGAAAGCCAAAACTTTCCACTTTGACATTGAATGGTGACTAGTTTAGCTACTATAACATTGCCAATTCTGCAACCCTTGGAAACGTCTGTATATGAACTTTTCATTTCAACCAACTACATTTGTCACCGGAATTTAAGAACAATCTTCTAAAAATATTGAAGTCATTTCTGCTTCTGTTATTTATAGCACAGGCTGTAATTTCTGCGTCAAACTACTTAACTATATTTTATCATACTTTTAAAAATATAGTATGAGGATCTAAGTTCAAGGAAGTATAACAATTAGTTGAAAAATACTCACCAGACAAGTAATCACACACTCTTGTGTCACCTGACACGCAGTGAACCAGCTGATGAATGAGTCAGAATTTAAATGGTAATTATCATTCATCATTATAATAGACTTATTAATTCATAAATTCTTGGTAAGCCAATTTTCTATAAAAAGGTTAATAATAAAAGTGGAAAAGAAAAAAATAGCCCCAATGTGATAAAAAATGTAAGAGCTAAAATATCTTTACTCCACATAGCCCTCCTAATTATCTAGTAGTTTTATATTAAAATGTTTCTGAATACATGACTGTATTTTCTCAGTATTTTGAAAGAACAAAAAGT
Organism: Galagoides demidoff; assembly: GCA_963574575.1. Taxonomy (NCBI): domain Eukaryota; kingdom Metazoa; phylum Chordata; class Mammalia; order Primates; family Galagidae; genus Galagoides; species Galagoides demidoff. The sequence goes on along the minus strand of CAUYQV010173103.1, from coordinate 3,311 downwards.
TCAGTTCCTCTCATTATTCACCCACGTCCATACAAAGCAGCACAAATACAACATTTGAATCCTCTAAGTGAATATAACCCCGAATAAACGGAGATAGTTTTAAACAGTGATTCTGATTTTTAGGAAATGCCCGGTATTACATTTAGATTTGTTTATTGAAGTCAATCTTCACTTTTGCACAGTAGCAGTAAACATAGATCTGCCGCAGACTTATGTGGATAACAATGACAAATGGCGTTAAACATGGACGTGATTAAGTCTGTTTCAGCTTAAAAATACTAATCAGTCATGTTGAAATCAATTCCAATAATCCTAGAAAAGAAACATTTTAATTGTACTTCACAGCTCTCAATAAAGCTGCAAAAGAAAATGCAACAGGAGATACAACTGCAGAAGAAAAAAATAGAAGAGACTTTAAAAGCTATGACAAATAACTGTTAAAAACTCAAAGAGATACATTTTTTAAACTAATTTATTTCTTAAAATTGTTTAAACTGTCAGTTCATATTTCCTAGCAATATGACAAATTATTTATTTGCATAACTTTTGCTCTCAGTTTGAAACACAAACTATCAGGTGCTAAGGTTACCAATTTTTACTATATTTTTGGTTTCCTGGGAAGATCAGCATAAAAATGGTCTATCAACTGCGTCAAATTGAATTAAACAACCAAAACCAAATGAATCAAAATTCTTAATTTATTCAATGACAGAGTGACACTATGAGATTCTTCTGCATACATTTACATTTAAAGATTTTAGGAAACATTTGGTTATAAGTGAAAATAGTACATTTTTCATTAAGTAGAGCATAGAGTTTGAAGGAACTAGATCATGCTGATTATTGTGAAATGATAAAGAACATATTTATAAACATATATGGGTTATCTGACAAGGAGATTGTAAATAACAGAATAATTATGAACCTGAAATTTCCTTTATTAAAAGTTAATAATCTAATATAGGTTCAAGTCTCCAGGCCATAGGCGATATCATGCTGTTAACATTATTGATTTGAGTGCTGTTTAAATAACAACCTATAATTATGACCATATTGCCTGATACATATTTGAGACATATGTAAAATCTTGGAAGGAAAGGTGAAAACATCCAACAAAAATTGGTAAAAGCCGAAAAGTGGCATGGAACAAAAATAGACTGATTGATTGATTGATTATTTTTTCTACTGTCTATGTTGGAAACTATGTGGATTAGGGGAGCACCTGGATGTCCTGTCTGGAAACTCATGTTTATACTTCTAGCATCAGATAATGTGATGGCATATCAGATTATTTAGTGCTAGAAATATCGAAGTATGTTGTGAAGAGTTTTTCTTTGTAATCAGAGTTGTCAGGAGATATGTAATAACCTAAAGGCTGTATTGTAGTAGATGAATTATACAGAATCCATGTACCTTTCCCAATATCCTTAGTTCTCCCTTAGCAACTAAGAGCAGAATTTCCTGGCGAAGGATGCTCTTGGTAAGACAGAAAACAGAATGCCCAATTAAAGCAGCGCATAAATGGATTGATTCATTAAAAATACATAAATCACAAGTTCATCTTTATTGCTTTATCACCAACTCCCTTCCAAGCTTAAATACCAGGCTGTAGGGAGAATACAGCAAACATGGTAGTTGTTGCTCTAAAAGGAAAAGCTCATCCCACTCAGCGTGTGGGTCTCTCAAGCCCTCTTTATGTGATTTTTCCGACAGTGTCTTCTACACCATTGTGCCTCACCTCAAATGGGGTATGGCTGGTTAGAGATGGGAAAGCCATCAAGGTATGAAGGTCTGTGCTATTGCTGGGACTCCATAAGAATAAACAGTGTTCTGTAATACACTCAAGTTTTAGGGGAATTAGAAGGTTGTTGACCCAGCATTGCAACAGGGAGGTCTTCATTTCTTTGACTCAAAAGATGCCTATCTATCAAGAAAATCACTTCTATCATAAGTGTTCTTCTGTATCTACCAGCACTCTGTAGACTTGAAAATCTCTCCTGATGCTGAAAGTTCAGGTGTGCCTGAACTCTAGAAAGTTCACTGTTCCTGTTGGTGTCAGAACTGTTAACCTGGTACTTAGTTTCATCACATTTTCCATACTCTTTTACAAACATAAAGTTTATGGACTTTCAAAACTGTTAAAATGTACAATTGTTTCTTCCTATACGCAAACTCTGATTGCAAGTGTCAGTTTTCAGTTTTTAGAGTGACACTTGAACTGTTAATGTTTTCATGACTCTCTGTTCCTTACAATGACGGAGATTGGTGGGGTTCTTTTGTTTTGTTTTATTCAATCTGTGGAGAGTCGTGGAAATGCTGAAGGGAGAGAGGGGACGGCATTTGCACTGTCAGCACGTTCCCCAGGCTCCCATCTAGAGGCCTGAGCGCTCCGTCCTGACTGACATGATGAGACGGCGCAACGGGATCACCGACAGAAACTGGTATGTTTAGCCCATCTGTAACTCATTCATTGTTTCTTCGATTTTCTAGCCTTACCCCACACACCTCTGAAAAGTTGGCAGAAGATTCAGATAGGCTTATTTTTATGACCTCTTAGTTTCACTCTATCCAATATTTGGGGGGAAATACCAACTCTCATGCTGACTCCTTTCATTAAATATATTTTTTTAAATATACATGCTCTGAAAACTGAGAGCTCTATATTTATCTAAAGAGTCGATTTAGTGCACAAGATACCTAATCTAGCACTTTACAGCCAGACACCCCATCAGGTTCCTTGGAAAAGAGAGCACGCTTATTGTGGTAACAATGGAGCACTGTTTGGGGGATAGATTCCCTCTCAACTGCCAGCACAGCACGTGAAATCCAAAACTAAACTGTTGGGTGCTTATCTTCCAATCTCCCTCACTCTAGGTCAGGGAGTCTGTGCTGCCTTTTTAAGTGCATGGGAAAGAGAAAAAACAGAATGCCCATTCTCCAGCCTGGTTTTTGACTAGCTACCTGGGATAAATCAAATTAATAGGATTCCTTTCATTGCCCAAAGGAGTTCAGAATCCTGAGAGAAAGTAAGCCGCCTCAACATAGACAGGAATAGACAAATATTCCTCAGCCTTTTTTGCTCACTATGACCTGTTCTTTGCCCAAGTTTGCTGGCATGCATTAGGGAACACCAGAGCATTTATTTGGAACTTATTTCACTACCTTTGTGTCTAATCGTATTTTGTATAATCTGTTTCTTTTTTTTGTAAGCAATATTCAAACAGTACCATGTAAGGGGCTATTTTGGTTTTTTTTTTTTTTTTTTTTTTTTTTTTTGTTTAGGAGTGTAATTATATATCCGGGGGGGGGGT
>CAUYQV010173096.1:0-22694 GCA_963574575.1 Galagoides demidoff | reverse complement strand
TCTTTTTCTATTGCATATAAGATTTGGCATGATCTGTGTTTTTGTAATTATCTGTTACTTTCACTTATAAATATTAGTCGTCTGTTTTTTTGAGACTTTTTGGAAAAAACAAAATAAGAAGTTAACTGATCAAAGTATTCTGTAATAGACATATTCCTATCTGACAAAGTGAATGTTACTCTCTTTTCATTATTACTATTATTATTGCTTAATATTTTGTTGCAGCAGTCATCTGATTTCTGAGTGTATTTATCTTCATTCGTTCTTTGTGAGGTTTTTGTTTGCAGTCCTTATGTTAAACATTGTTATTGTCATTAAATTTAGCCTTTTTAATTCTGTGAAGGCAAAAGTGGAAACCTAATATACACATGTATAAGTAAGAAGCATTAAAAAAAAGTAAACAAACAAAAAAAGGAATATTAAATATTTGTCTTTAAAGCTTAAAACTGACAACTCTGGGCCTGTGTCAGTGGCATCGTCTGTCCCCTGCTCTCTGAGTCTGACAACTCTGGGACTGTGTCAGTGGAATCACACTGTCTGTCCCTTGCTGTCTGTCTCTGTGAGTCTGATGACTCTGGAGGTACTCTGTCAGTAGAATCACACCGTCTGTCCTTTTGTGGCTGGCTCATCTCACTGAACATAATCATCTTGGGTTTTGGTCATATTTTAGTATGCGATGAGTTTCTTTTCTAATTTTTTTTTTAGACAGGGTGTCACTCTTTTGACTCAGCTAGAGTGCAATGTTGTCATGGTAGCTCACTGTAGCATTGAACTTAAAGACTCAGGCAATCCTCCTGCTTCAGCCTCTAAGTAGCTGAGATTACAGGTGCCTACCACAATGCCCGGCTAGTTTTTTTGTTTTGGGGAGCAGTGGGATCTCACTCTTGCTCAGGCTGGTCTCAAACTCCTGAGCCCAAGCAATCCTCCTGAGCTAGAATTGCAGGTGTGAACCAGTGCACCTGCTGAGTTCTTTCTTTTTTAAAGTTGAATAATAATATGTTGTGTGGCTATATCCCATTTGTTTATCTGTCCTAAATGATGGGCACTTAGATTACTTTTTTTTTTTTTTTTTTTTTTTTGAGACAGAGCCTCAAGCTGTCCCCCTGGGTAGAGAGCCGTGGCATCAGAGCTCACAGCAACCTCCAACTCCTGGGCTCAAGCGAGTCTCCTGCCTTAGCCTCCCAAGTAGCTGGGACCACAGGTGCCTGCCACAGCACCCGGCTATTTTTTTGTTATAGCCATCATTGTTGTTTGGCGGGCCCAGGCTGGATTCGAACCTGCCACCTTAGGTGTATGTGGCTGGCGCCTTAGCCACTTGAGCCACAGGTGCCAAGCCTAGATTACTCTTACCTTTGATTATTATAATGGTGCCAAACTCTTTGAGACTCTGCTTCTCCTTCTTTTGGGGAAGGGAAGGTGGAATCGATGGATCACATAGTTCTGTTTTTGAGTAACAGCCATAGCCACACTGTTTTCCTTAGGAATAGCATCCCTTTACATTTCCACCAGTAATACACCAGGGTTCCGATTTCTCCACATCTGCTCCTTTCTGTTACTTATGTTTATAGGTGTGAGTGTATGAGAATGGGATGGGGTCTCACTGTGTTGTCCAGGCTGGTCTCAAACTCCTGGCCTCAAGCAATCCTCCCCTCTCAGCTGCCCCGAGTGCTGGGACTTGCACGTGTCAACCGGTCAGTCTCTGGCTCACTGTTAGTTGTCCTGGTCATGATGACCGATGTGAGAGAGGAGGGTCCCTGTAGTTTTGATTTGCACCTCTGGGTGCTCAGTGATGTTGAGCACCTCTCCACATGCTGCATTGGTATGTCTTTATTAGAGAAGTGTAAGGCATTTCCCCATTTTTGAATTGGGTTGTCCATTTTTCTGCTGTTGAGTTTTAGGAGTTCTCTCTATGTTCTGGATTTAGCCTCTTCAGGTAAGTGATTTGCACATCTCTCCATTCTGTGCTCTTGATGGTGTCCTTTGTTGATAAAAGTCTTACATTTTAAGTCTAGTTTATGTTCTTTCTTTACCTGTGCTTTTGGTGTCATATCCAAGAACTCACTGAACATGCTTTGTATGTGAATTTGCTCAGACCTAGTATAAGAATGAGCAGTGGGTTAATTTCATGTTCCTCAGATTCTAAGTAGAAAAGGTGATGGGCACCAAAAAATTTATTTACTTATTTATTTTGAGACATAGTCTTATTATGAAGCCCTTGGTAGAGTGCCGTGGTGTCACACCTTACAGCAACCTCAAACTCTTGGGCTTAAGCAATTTTCTTGCCTCAGCCTCCCAAGTAGCTGGAACTACAAGTGCCCACCACAACACCTGGCTATTTTGTTGTTGTAGTTGTCATTGTTTAGCAGACCTGGGCTGGGTTTAAACCCAGCAGCCCCTCTGTATGTGGCTGGCACCCTAACCACTGAGCTATGGGCAGCGAGTCTAACAAAAAATTTAAAAAGACCGTTTATGTAGGCAGGGAACACATGAAATCAGCTTGTTATAATAGTCAGTATGAGCCTTAAATCATGTTAACACGTGAAGTCCAAATTAAAAACATTGATTAGAACACTGTTTAGGCCTTTAGAAGGAGATGTTGCTAGCAGATAGGATGTTCTGAGTCCTGATGGATGAGCACAGTCCAGAGGCCTGAGGCCTGGGACTTCACTGTCAGGGCCACGGTGAGTGGGAGGAGCCACCCAGCGTCTGGCAGTGGCCCACTATTGCTTACACCACAGGTGCCAGTTAGATGCTGGCCCTCACTAGGGTGGCCTCCTGGGACTGTGTTTGTCTCCAAGCCTCTGAGTGAGCCTGCGCTCTGAGGCGAGTGCAGACAGGCTGTGCCACTCAGTGGCTGACCAGGGAGGGTGGGTGGCCTTTGTGCTGGCTACAAACCATGTGCATACAGGTATTGGGGGACTAGTTTTATTTTTTTGTTAAATTGGTATGACAGTTTGAGCCCTACAGCGGTATAGGTGAGAGTGTAATGAGCTCTGGCCCCCACAGCCTTTGTAGTGGTGAATTGGCCATCTTGTCTGCCTGTGCCCTTCTTGATTGTGCAGGAGCAAATTCCAGACATCATGAAGTTTTACTTTGAAATATTTCAGGATTATGCTATTACTTTCCAAAGTATTGGCTGGTTATACCTATCCATGAAAGTTTGTTTCTCATTTGTTTATAGTGTTAAAAACCTCTTAAAAAACAAGTAGCCAGATACCAAACCCCATTAAAATTATTTATTATACCAATTTTCTCAAGGTAGATTTTCTTAATAGGGAAAGTTTAAGAAATCTTTCTACTTTTTTCAGACTAGCCTTCATTAAAATTCCAGTGCAGAAGGTCCACCTGCATATTGGAAAAACCTGTGGGTGCTGAGGCTTGGCATCTGTAGCTCAGTGAGTAGGGCGCCATCCACATACACTGAGGCTGATGGGTTTAAGCCTGGCCCCAGCCTGCTAAAGAACAATGACAACTGCAACCAAAAAATAGCCAGCATTATGGTGGGCACCTGTAGTCCCAACTACTCGGGAGGCTGAGGCAAGAGAATCACTTAAGCCCAAGAGTTTGAGGTTGCTATGAGCTCTGACATCACAGCACTCAACTGAGGGTGGACAAAGTGAGACTCTGTCTGAAAAAAAAAAAATTAGTAGCTGAAAGGCAGAAGTTTTGGATCTCTTATGCTAGGACACCTCACAGCCTGGATAAGAGCCAAGACCTCCCCACCACTAAAATTAGAAAAACTACCTGGGTGTGGTAGGCATCTGTGGTCCCAGCTACTGGGGAGGATCGCTTGAGCCCAGGAGTTTGAGGCTGTGGGCTATGATGATATGGCACTCTACCTGGGGTGACAGAGTGAGACTCTTTCTTGAAAGAAAGAGAGAGAGAAAGGAAAGGAAGAAACATTTCAAAGCAATTTGGTTGAATTTTCTTTAAAATTTATCACTTAAATATCACTGAAAGCTCATTGAGTTAATGCCAAAAAGTATTATTATTTTTGAGTCGGAGTCTCACTTTGTTGCCCTTGGTAGAGTGCCATAGTGTCATAGCTCACAGCAACCTCAAACTCTTGGGCTTAAGTGATTCTCTTGCCTCAGCCTCCCCAGTAGCTGGGATTACAGGCATTTGCCACAACGCCTGGCTAGTTTTAGAGATGGGATCTCGCTCTTCTCAGATTGGTCAAACTCCTGAGCTCAAGGGATCCTCTCACCTCGGCCTCCCAGAGTTCTGGGATTACAGGCGTGAGCCACCCGGCCCTGCTGGTGCTAAAGGTCTTCATCCACTCTCCAGTATGATACTTTATTGTAGAAAATAACTGGTTTCAGTCATTCTGAGATAGACGTTTTTCATCTTCTGACACCAGTGACACGGTGTGCATCTCATGAGCCAGTGCAGCGCGGTGCTCACTAACCTGTGTCGTGACCCTGAGTTGTCACAGACATGCTGTGCTGTGTGCACAGCCTGGTCGATGTGCACGGCAGCCTGTGGAGGAAGTGGGACTCAGGGAGGTTACGTACAGACCAGTCTCACCCTTAGTTATGGTTCTCTTGTGGTTTAGGGCAGGGTTTCTACCCATTCTCTCCTCTGATCTGCACATGCCAGGGAGATTGGTGTCGCTATTATCCTCTTTATTTTACAGTTCAGAAAATTAAGGTTCAGCTTAACATTTTGAAATTATTGCACTCAAAAAACAGTTCTAGCTCAGTAATGAAACTGGAATATTGAAGACTATCAGTCTGTATCCACTGAGGAGAGAGAAGCCTACAGCAGTTAAAAAGAGGTCTTTGTCTGAAATGATTATTAAGCTCTGATGAAAGAATGATCCTAGGATAGGAGACCGTGTATGCCCCATAGGGCTGAAGGAGTCCCTGACAGGACAGATATGAAGGGCCTCTGCCTGGGGCTGGATGGAGTTCAGCCTGTGGAGAGCAGGGAAGTTCATTGCTTTGGCCATTGGTGGGCATGTGTGGGCGGGGGACCTTGGACCCTAGCAAGTCACACATTGGCTGCAGAGGGAAACTGGGTGCTATTGTGGGCAGAGGCCCTCTGGGCCAGCGGTGGTGGTGTTTGGAGGGTCATGAGAAGGTCACAGCCTGGTCTAGGTGACTGCACCTGTCTCCTGCATGTCCCTCCAGCGCCCTCTGCTGAAAAGGTGAGGTGAGTGGTGTCCAGGGCTAGAGCATGTAGGGAAGGGTGTGTTTGGTGCGGAAAGGCAGTAGTTTATGCCTGGCACAAAGATACCATGTCTCCATGGTGAATTTTGGGAGGTGTCTTTATTCTGAATAACCCCTCGAGGTTGGCCACCACTTATCCTTGGAGGTGTGAGTACCTCACCCTTCCCAAGATGTGGGGCTGTAGCGGCTGAGCATTGCTAGTGTTCTTTTCCCAGGCCCCATCCCTTTAGGCCATACCTGCCTTTCACACCTGCAGTGGCAGCAGTGGTACCATGAGACCCAGCCTTGCAGAAGGCCAGCTTTTGTCCTGTCATGCTGGCTCATGCTTGTAATCTCAGTGCTTTGAGGGGCTGAGGTGGGAGGATGGCTTGAGCTCAGGGTGGAGGCTGCAGTGAGCTATGATCACACCACTGCTCTCCAGCCTGGAGGACCCTTTCTCTTTAAGAAACAAGATAATATAACGTGAGCATGTTGGGGTCATGTCACAAATGCAACTTTATCACTTGAAAATTAAACTATATAATTATTTATATCAACAGGTTAAAGAAGAATTCCATATATGCAGAGGCATTTGATAAAATTCAAAATTTGTCTAGGATAAAAATTCTTAGTAAATTAGGAATGTATTAGACCTTTGTTAATCTAATAAGTACTACAAAATCCTACAAAAAGTATCATAACAGACTGTGAAAGTTTAAAAATATTCCCTATAGTATTAGGCGTAAAACCAAGGTGACTATATCCACTTCTCAAAATTATGATTTTAGTCCCTAGAAAAGGCAAAGAAAAATGTAACAATTAGAAAAATAAACACAATCCTTAGTCTCATAATTGTTATAATATGGATGTTAAACATCAAAAGTACAAACATGATAAATGAAATCAGAGAAGTTAGCAAGCTTTTTGGTAAAGGAAATCAATACCTACAATCAGTCAGATTTCTATAATGACAAAAGAGTAATTATAATAAAACTAGAAGGAATATACAGTATCTTAGAATAATGTGAGAGAAGCTACACATGTTCCTTATGGATAAAATAATAAAACATTTTGGAAACATTGAAAAAGTACTCAATATTGAAGATATATGTCATGTACGTTGATTAAAAGTCTCAGTATTATGGGCGGCGCCTGTGGCTCAGTAAGTAGGGTGTCAGCCCCATATACCGAGGGTGGTGAGTTCAAACCCAGCTCCAGCCAAACTGCAACAACAAAAAAAGAAAAAAAGAAAAAAATAAAGTTAAAAAAAAGTCTCAGTATTATAATAATAGAGTCAAGTAATTCCAATAAAAGTCTTAGCATGAAAAAAAAAAGAAGTCTTTATTCCTGTTGTCACCACCATAGTCTGCTTTAGTGAATAAAAAACTCTTGGTATTTAATATGGCAATGTTGAGTGGTCCTTTTTTTTTAGAGACAGAGTTTTACTTTGTCACCGTCAGTAGAGTGCTACGGCGTCAAAGCTCACAGCAACCTCTAGCTCTTGGGCTTAGGTGATTCTCTTGCCTCAGCTTCCCAAGTGGCTGGGACTACAGGCTCCTGCCACAACGCCTGGCTATTTCTTTTTTTGTTGCAGTTTGGCCGGGGCTGGGTTTGATCTCACCATCCTCTGTATATGGGGCCAGCGCCCCACTCACTGAGTTACAGGCGCCGTCCAAGCGGTCCTTTTTTATATAGGCTTGGTGCCTGTTGTGCAGTGGCTAGGGTGCCAGCCACATACACCAGAGCTGGTGGGTTTGAATCCAGCCCAGGCCTGCCAAACGGCAATGACAACTATAACCAAAAAATAGGTGGGCACTGTGGCAGACGCCTGTAGTCCCAGCTACTTGGGAGGCTGAGGCAAGAGAATTGCTTAAGTCCGAGAGTTTGAGGTTGCTGTGAGCTGTGACTCCATGGCACTCTACCGAGGGTGACAAAGTGAGACTCTGTCTCAAAAAAACAAAAAACACAAAACCCCGATACTTTGAGTTGCTGTTTTATGAGTGGTCCTTTTAAAGTGGAATCTTTTTTTTTTTTTTTTTTGAAACAGAGTCTCACTTTGTTGCTCTTGGTAGAGTCCTGTTGCATCACAACTCACAGCAACTTCAAACTCTTGGTCTCAAGTGATTCTCTCTTGCCTGAGCCTCCTGAGTAGCTGGGATTATAAGCGCTGCCACAATGCCTGGCTATTTTTAGAGATGAGGTCTCACTCTTGCTCAGGCAGGTCTTGAACCTGTCAGCTCAGGCAATCTACCCACCTTGGCCTCCCAGAGTGCTAGGAATACAGGTGTGAGCCACCATGCCTGGCCCCTCCTTTTTTTTTTTTTTCCAGTTTTTGGCTGGGGCTGGGCTTGAAACCGCCACCTCTGGCATATGAGGCTGACACCCTATTCCTTTGAGCCACAGGGGCTGGCCCCTCCTTTTTTTTTTTTTTTGGAGATAGAGTCTCACTTTTTCTCTGGATAGAGTGCTGTGGCATCATAGGTCACAGCAACCTCAAGCTCTTGTGTTTGAGCAAATCTCTTGCCTCAGCTTCCCTAGTAGCTGGGACTACGAAAGCCCCCACAATACCTTGGCTAGTAGAGACGAGGTAAAAACGTCTCTTTAGTAGAAACGAGGTCTCAGTTCTTGCTCTGGCTGATCTCTAACTCCTGAGCTCACATGATCCACCTGCCTCAGCCTCCCAAAGTGCTGGGATTACAGGTGTGAACCACCATGCCCAGCCCTAGGTGGAATCTTATTTCTGCCTGTTTTAAATCTACCTTGAGATGACTACTAGTGAAGTGTTCAGATAAGATGTGACCTGGGTGAAGAAACAGGAGTCCTTTGGGCATGTGTGTGAGTTTCCTTTCTATGATGAGGTGATTTGTCCTGAACAATCACCTCATTCAATGAAGATGACTTAGAGTATGTTCATCCACCTGAACTAATACATTGATTTAAAAGAGTAATGTGGGGTCGGGGCAGGGCTCACAGATCCCATCGCTGTGGGGACCTTCGGGGGATTCTGGCAGGCCCAGTGAAGATAGTGAGGGCCCAGCTGACTCGCACCACCCAGGGCTGGCTGGAAGGGCCAAACTCTTGTTACAGGTATTCTGGCTTCTGTTTTCAAAAGGAAAACCAAAAATTTGGATTCTGCTGTACACTGCCAGTTTGGGAATCTGGTTCATGCCTGCGCCTATGGCGGTCTGCTGAGGCTCCTTCATGGCCTCCTTCTGTTCTGCTGCTGTGTTCTCTGTTTTCCTCACCTCACCCAACTGGCATAAAACCTTTTCCTCACCTTTTGTTTAGGTGACAAGGCTCTTGATGGCTACAGTAAAAAAAAATATGTCTGCAAGTTACTCTTTATCTTTCTTCTTGGCCATGACATTGACTTCGGACACATGGAGGCTGTGAACCTGCTGAGCTCAAACAGATACACAGAAAAGCAGATTGTGAGTACCTCGTAGGCAAACCCATGCTGATTCTCTCCTGCCATGTGGGGCATGAGCCACTTGGGTCTGGTGCAGCTGGTGACATGTTAGCCCTGGGCTGTGGCTTGCGCCCCTACTCAGAGCATTCCTCAGGAGGCAGCAACACTGGGGCCTCTGTCTGGGGGAGGCACTGGCTCTTCTCTGGCTGCTGTCTGTACAGCCTTGCTTCTGGCACGTCCCAGCATATCCCTATTGGTGTTGATGTTGCTGCAGGAGGCCCAGTGTCTGGGTGATCAGGACAGGTGCCGCCTCACTGTGCAGCTGGTGCTGAACCCATGCCATGGCTCTGTGCAGCCTGTTTCTGAAATAGGCGTTGCTTCCACACCCAAAGGGCATTCTGTGCCTTCCCCAGGTCTTGCACAGATCAGACAGGGCCTCAGGAGGCTTCCCCCAGCTCTGCCTTCTCTTGTAAGAAGGTTGCTTCTGTGTTTCTCCCAGTGGCAAAAGTAACATTCTTTCCTGGCTATCTCTCCCAGTGTCAAAAGTAACATTCTTTCCTGGCTATCTATAAAAGTTCAGCTTACAGAAATAAAGGTAGTCCAGATGTCTCAGGGATTTGTTAAGCTCTGAGCTGCACTGACAGTATATGGGGTGTCTACCATAGGTTGGGCAGTTTGCGGGGGCCCTCGAGGATGTGGGGCCGGAAGCAGACAGGGGTCCTGCCCTTGTCTTCGAGATAGGCACATGGCTTTATAAAAAGAATCTTTGCTGTGGCCAGTGCCCGGGAAACACCTGAGGGAATGTGGCAGAGGGCAGCAAGGGCAGGGTCAGCAGGGTGTGGGGTGCCCAGCAGAGGCCTGCATGAGAATACAGGGCCTAAAGGGCAGTACCAGTTGCAATGGGGGCTCCTTGTGGGGCCTTCCTCAGGAAACTGGGCATACCTGCAGTCTGGGTTGTCAGTGACCAGGTGGGTCTCTAAAAGATCACTGTGTTTCCTGTCTGGGGAGGCCATGACCCCGCATGTATGACTGTACAGCTGGGGCTGAACACAGGACCAGCTTGGGCCTGGGCAGGAGGTAACACAGGGACATAGGCAGAGTTAAGAGTGGGTAGTCAGCAGTCAGCTGATTTTCCAGAGGTCATTGTAGTTGGAAGCAACCTTTCTGTGAAGGTACTTCTTTCCCACTTTGAGTTGAGAATAGTGTGGCATCTGGGACACTGACACCTGTGACCTGCAGGGAGTGAGCGGGGACTTGGGAAGACCTGAGGGGTCCATTTTCTGTTGGCATCTGGCTGATTGCCTGCTAGGCAGGTCGGCCCCATTGTAATGCTGTCCTATAACAGGATCGTGAGCCAAGACATCCTTTGGTTGTGCCGTAGAACTAACGAGTACCTTCCCCAAATGAAAAGGTCCTCTGTGCCACACCACTCAACCACTCCCAGAATGTGTGTGGCATGTGGGCCTGTGCAGGAGGTTGACTGAAGGGTCAGCATCTGGGCTCTGTTTTTGTGCTATGTTTCTTGACCATAGTCAGTCTTGGATGATCATGAGCCATCTCATCTCTTGTCTTCTTGGAACACAGGGTTACCTTTTCATCTCTGTGCTGGTGAACTCGAACAGTGAGCTGATCCGCTTGATCAACAACGCAATTAAGAACGACCTGGCCAGCCGCAACCCCACCTTCATGGGGCTGGCCTTGCATTGCATCGCCAATGTGGGCAGCCGCGAGATGGCTGAGGCTTTCGCTGGGGAGATTCCTAAGATCCTTGTAGCTGGGTATGTATCTAGGACTTGAAGATGTGCTCCTTTCTCACACTGAGTGTGTCAGATATGTAACTAATTCATAAGATGTTCTAATCTCCTCTTATGTAATGGAGATGTGACACAGGCTGAGGTTGCATTAAGAACACAGATTCCCAGGGACGCAAGGCTGGTTTGACATGCAGATCCATATATGTAATTCACCACATAAATAGAGTCAAAAACAAAGACTATATGATCCTCTTAATAGATTCAGAAAAAGGATTTGGTAAAAGTCAGAATCTTTTTCTAATTAGAACACTTAAGGATATAGGCATAGGTGGCACATTTCTTTTTCTTTTTCTTTTTTTTTGTTTGGCTGGGGCTGGGTTTGAACCCGCCACCTCCAGCATATGGGGTTGTCGCCCTACCCTTTTGAGCCACAGGTGCTGCCCTGGTGGCACATTTCTTAAACTGATAGAAGCCATCTACACATCATACTGAATGGAGTAAAAATGAAAGTTTTTCCACCTAGAATTGGAACCAGACAAGGCTGTCCTCTGTTGCCACTACTATTCAACATAGTTTTGGAAGTTCTAGCCAAAGCAGTCAGGCAAGAGAAGGATATTAAGGACATATCCTGACATCCAAATGGGGTCAGAGAAGGTCGAATATCTAGCTCTTTGCCAAAGATATGATCTTTTTTTTTGAGACAGAGTCTTACTTTGTTGCCCTTTGTAGAGTGCTGTGGCATCATAGCTCACAACAACCTCAAACTCTTGGGCTCAAGTGATCCTTCTTCTTGCCTTAGTTTTTCATGTTTTATTAGAGGTAGGGTTTCACTCTTTCTCAGGCTGGTCTTGAACCTGTGATCTCAAGTGATTCACCCACCTTGGCCTCCCAGAATGCTAGTGCTAAGATTACAGGCGTGAGCCACTGTACCCAACCTGATATTTTCTTAATTTCTTTCTTTTTTTTTTTTTTTTTAAAGATTTTTTATTAAATCATAGCTGTGTACATTAATGCAATCATGGGGTACAGTGTGGTGTTTTCATATACATTTTGAAATACTCTCATCAAACTGGTTAACGTAGCCTTCATGTCATTTTTTCTTATTCCATTCTTTTTTTTTTTTTTTTTTTTTTGAGACGGAGCCTCAAGCTATCCCTCTGGGTAGAGTGCCATGGCATCACAGCTCATAGCAACCTCCAACTCCTGGGCTCGAGCGAGTCTCCTGCCTCTGCCTCCCAAGTAGCTGGGACCACAGGCGCCCGCCACAATGCCCGGCCAGTTTTTGGTTGCAGCCATCGTTGTTTGGCGGGCTTGGGCTGGGGATTCAAACCCGCCACCTTAGGTGTACGGGGCTGGCACCTTAGCTGATTGAGCCACAGGTGCCGAGCCTCTTATTCCATTCTTGTGATGATATTTTCTTATACTTAGAGAACCCCAAAGACTCAACCACGGTACCTCTGGAAGTGGTGAAAAAATACGGTAATGTCTTAGGATATAAAATCAGTGTCCAGACATCAGTAGCCTTTGTATACGCCAATAACAGCCAACTTGAGAAGCAAATCAAGAACACAACTCCTGTAGCTCAAGTGGCTAGGGCACCAGCCACATATACCAGAAGTGGCGGGTTCAAGCCTAGCCTGGGCCTGCCAAACAACAATGACAACTACAACCAAAAAATAGCCAGGTGTTGTGGTGGGTACCTGTGGTCCCAGCTACTTGGGAGGCTAAGGCAGGGGAATCCCTTGGGCCCAGGAGTTGGAGGTTGTTGTGAGCTGTGACGTTACGGCACTCTACCCAGGTGATAGCTTGAGGCTCTGTCTCAAAAAAACCCCAAAAAACAAAAAAACAATTTCCTTGGCAGTAGCTTCAAAGAAAATGAAATACCTAGAAATATACATAAAAAAAGAGGTGAAGGACCTCTATAATGAGAATTATGAAACCCTAAGAAAAGAAATAGCAGAAGACATTAACAAATGAAAAAACATACCATGCTCTTGGCTGGGAAGAGTCAACATTGTTAAAATGTCCATACTGCCCAAATCAATCTACAGATTTAATGCAATCCCATTAAATTACCAGCAGCATACTTTGAAGAACTGGAAAAAATAGTTCCTTGTTTTGTAAGGAACCAGAAAAAACCCTGTATAGCCAAGGCAGTTCTTAGTAGTAAAAACAAAGCCGGAGGCATTAGCCAACCAGACTTCAGGCTATATTACAAGTCCACAGTGATGAAAACAGCATGGTATTGGCACAAAAATAGAGACATATGTCTATGGAACAGAATAGAAAACCAAGAGATGAAAATAGTACCTAGTTGCCATCTGATCTTTGATAAACCAAACGAGCATACAGTGGGGAAAAGAATCCCTCTTTAACAAATGGTGCTGGGAGAACTGGATAACCACATGTTAAAGACTGAAATTGGAACCGCACTTTTCACCACTTAGAAAAATTCACTGAAGATGGATAAAAGATTTAAATCTAAGACATGAAACCATAAAAATCCTAGAAGAAAACATGATAAAAACTCTTGGGGATGTCGGCCTGAGAAAATATTTTATGAAGAAGACTTCGGTGGTAATTGCAACAACAACAAAAATAAACAGGACTTAATTAAACTGAAAAGCTTCTGTACATTTAAGGACACAACAAAGCAAATAGACAACCCTCAGAACGGGAACAGCTATTTGCATGTTATGAATGTGACAAAGGGTTGATAACTAGAATCTATACAGAACTCAAATTAATCAAAAAAAAGAGCAAACAGTTTCATCTATCACTGGGCAAGAGACATGAATAGAACCTTCTTCCAAGAAGACAGATGAATGGCTAACAAACATAAGAAAAAATACTGGCTCGGCACCTGTAGCTCAGTGGTTAGGGCACTGGCCACATACACCAGGTTTGGTGTGTTTGAACCCAGCCCGGGCCAGCTAAACAACAATGACACCAGCAGAATAGCCAGGTGTTGTGGTGGGTGCCTAGAGTCCCAGCTACTTGGGAGATTGAGGCAACAGAATCGCTTAAGCCCAAGAGTTTGAGGTTGCTGTGAGCTGTGACACTACACACTCCACCGAGGGCGACAATGAGACTCTGTCTCAAAAAAGAAAAAAATAAGAAAGAAAAGAAAAATGCTCATTGTCCCTAATCATCATCAATGATGTCCCTAATCATTGGCAGAGAAATGCCAATCAAAACCACCCTGAGATATCACCTAACCCCAGTGAGAAAAGCCCACATCTCAAAGTCTCAAAGCTGCAGATGCTGGCATGGATGTGGAGAGAAGGGAACACTTTTACACTGCTGGTGGGACTGCAAACTAATATAGCCTCTTTGGAAAAAAGTTTGGAGAATTCTCAAAGAGCTCAGGTTAGACCTCCTATCTGATCCTGCAATCCCATTAAGGCATCTACCAGAAAAAAAATCATTTTGTAATAATGACATTTGCACTAGACTATTTATTGCAGCTCAATTTATAATTGCCAAGTTTTAGAAACAACCTAAATACCCACCACCCCAGGAATGGATTAATAAGCTGTGATATACGTATACCATGGAATACTGTTCAGCTATAAAAAAGATGGAGATTTTATAGCTTTTATATTGACCTGGATGGAATTGAAATACATTCTTCTTAGTAAAGTATTGTAAGAATGGAAAAGCAAGAATCCAGTGTACTAAATTCTGATGTGAAGCCAGTAGATGATCACGTACACGTCCACATAAAAGAAAAACTCAGTTCAAGATAGAGGGAGGGTATTGGTGTGCTCTTTCTTAATGGGCACGTCAGGGAGTACGGTGCACCTCCAGGGTGCAGGACACAACTATAATAGGGACTCTACCTAACAAATGGCAACATTGTAACCTAATTCTTTGT
Organism: Galagoides demidoff; assembly: GCA_963574575.1. Lineage (NCBI taxonomy): Eukaryota > Metazoa > Chordata > Mammalia > Primates > Galagidae > Galagoides > Galagoides demidoff. The sequence goes on along the minus strand of CAUYQV010173096.1, from coordinate 8,504 downwards.
ACCATCAAATTAACCTGAAATTTAAAAAAAAATTACTACTTTAGATTTTAGATGAAGTCCAGACTTGTCTTTCCTAATACCACTGAGATTTATTTATTTATTTATTTATTTATTTATTTATTTATATTTGGAGACAGAGTCTCACTTTGCCACCCTGGGTAGAGTGCCATGGCGTCACAGCAACCTCAAACTCTTAGGCTCAAGCAATTCTCTTTCCTCAGCCTCCCAAGTGGCTGGGACTACAGGCACTCATCACAACACCCAGCTATTTTTAGAGACAGGGTCTCGCTCTTGCTCAGGCTGTTCTTGAACCCGTTAGCTCAGGCTATTCTTGAACCCCTTAGCTCAGGCAATCCATTTGCTTCGGCCTCCCAGAGTGCTGGGATTACAGGTGTGAGCCAACCGCACCTAGCCTACCACCTAGATTTAAAAACAAAATCAATGAAGAAAGCCTAAACCCTGCGCACCACAGCCGAATGAAGAAAGGGTTTCCACCTTGATGGGCACCACAGAAAATGACACTCTTCATTTTGCCCATCTCCTGAAGCATTCCTGAGGAGAAGGTCACGCAGTAGGCTCTGGAGAGCTATTGGTTATCTGATTCCTGCCCAGAGGAGAGGAGCCGGGGAGTGCTGAGCCTCCAGTCCTGGGAGAGTCTGGATCCGCCTGGGCCATCCGGGCTGGAAGAGGCAAGACCTCCACCACTTGCCCTGCCTGGATACTTGGCCTAGTTGGATAGTAACTCCTAGCCCACGTGGTGCTGTCTGAGCCTTTGTCAGGACTCAGAAGAGAGGACCAGAACCACCTGTCAGTGGGCTGAGCAGGGTCAGAGAGAGTGGGTGGATGTTTGCTTAGACCAGGCGTCCTCGAACTACGGTCTGCAGGCCACATGTGGCCCGCCTAGGACATTTATCTGGCCCGCCGGGTGTTTTTGCCACTGCTACCTGTCCTGCCTAGCAGCCGACTCTTCCTGGGGCCCGCAGTCTGGCCCTCCACTGGTCTGAGGGACAGTGAACTGGCCCCCTTTAAAAAGTTTGAGGGCCCCTGGCTTAGACTATACAGTGAGTGTCAGGGTAAAAGTGGTCAGAAGGGTTGGAGAAACAGGCCTAGACCAGAGTTCTCAGCAGGGCCCCATGGGCCCGAGAGGACCTTGGCAGTGTGTAGTGGCATTCTTAGTTGTCACAGTGGAGGGTGTGCTGCTGGCTTCTAGTGGGTGGGAACTAAGGCAGCCGCTCAACACCCTCTGCTGCTCAAGTTGCCTCATGGCCCAGAACAAGGCAGCCCCTGTCCCCGTGGTGGGGCAGTGTCTAGGAGGCACATGGTGGGGCCAGGCTGGCAGAGAGTTCAGGTATACATGATCAGGTATACAGGTAATTGGGGAAAACAGGTGGGCAACCTGGAGACGCAGCATACACTGCATCAGGAGTCAGATGCAGCGAGCACACTAGGTGCCTGTGATGAAGGACCAAAGTGCATGGAAGGCTGGGTCTGATTGGGGCGAAGGGAGAAGGGGGTTGAAGAGTGAGGGGCTGGACATCAGAAGTGGTCAGAGGATTGGGGATGATCCCATCTCGGAGCTGCACCTTCCTCCCTGACTTCTCCTCATGGTTGGGGTGGTGAGGGCTGGTCTGTGTGTGCGGTGGGCTCACAGTGGGGCTGTAGCCTTAGTGGCTAGGCTCCCTGGGCTCAAAGGTGCTTGTCTGGCTGTCCAGCCATGGCTTCACACCTAGCCTTTCGGATGCATGAAGTGAAGAATAAAGGTGATCCCGAGAGAGTGTGCAGATGGGTAAACCATGTGTTTTCCTATAAGAGAGTGTCTGTGTGTTGAGGAGTAGATGGAAGGAAGGATGTCAAGATGGCCTTCAGGAAGGTTGAGTGGAGGGTGAGGATGAGCCCTTCTTCAGGGTGTGTGCCAGTCTATAGCATGGAGGAGCATGTGGCCTGTGCCTGGTCCTGTGCCTGGTCATGTGGGGAGGATAGTCATGGGCAGTTCTTGTCCTCAAAAGGTCAAGAGACTTGGCACCCACAGGGTCTCCCTGAGGAAAGTTCCCAGCTCCTGGACTCCAGTTGAGAGACAGTTCCTCTTGCTCAGGGATGTCTAGGGGCATCAGTCTACCTGGACATGGAGGATGCTGGGGGGCAGGAGCCCATCCCCACCTGTGTAGCTGGTGGACCTGCCCTTGCCTGTTGGTGTTTTTGCCTGGAAACATCTCTGTCTGTGTTGGTGTGGGAAGGTGAGCCGGTGCCCCTTCTCCATGAGGCGGCGTTGGTACCCCAGGCTTAGCCCCAGCTGCAGCTCTGAGACAGACTGTTGCAGGATACCTGGGTGTCGTCCCTGGAGTCTGTGCGGGTGGCCCAGCCTGTGTGGCCTTGACCGTCCACCAGTGTGGACACTTGGTTGCTGCTGTGGGCTGATCTCTGAGGATGGGTTAGGGGCCAGCAGAGGGACAGCCCTCTCCCCAGGTGTGTTACATCCAAAAAAATAATTTTTTACTCAAAGTAATTTTTTCTTGGAATAGAATGGGGGGTAGTTTGGGTGTTTCTCATGTTGGTTTGGACTCACTGAGGAATAAAGAAGCTGAAAGGTGAAGGTGAGGACCGTCCCCAAACCAGTTCTTCCTCCATGTGGAGTAGCTGTTCCCAGGCTACGTTGTCGAGTGTGTTGAAAACACTAGCTGGTTCTTTTCCGGTTGTGTTTTGGTTGCTGCTGTGTGGGTTTCTGGGCTTAGCTGGATCTGGCTGGGGCGAGGACACCGCCTCAGGCATCTGCAGAGCCCAAGGCCTCAGTTGCACCCTGCCCTGGTGCCCACTCACGGGCAGCAGGGACTTCTGAAGCCAGGGTGCTGGGCTCCTCTTCCCAGAAAGACTCCCGTTTGTGATGGACTGGGGCAAGGCTGTCACATGGTGTGACTGAGGAGGCTGCAGGTGTGGGAAGTGTCTGGTTGGTGGGACCTTTGCGAATGCAGTGAACACATTAAGATGGTTCAGATGCTGGTGCATCTGCATTGAGGCACTCTCAGGCCCCCATTTCCTCCCAGGCCCAGTGTGTGGCCCAGCCCCAGCTGCTACTGCCTCTGCTTATTCAGGGCCAGGTGAATTGGGTGGGGCAGGAAGGGAGCTTGATAGTCTTGGAAGCAAGAGAAGTCAGCAAAGAGAGTTGTGTGGTTGTGAGGCCCTCTGGCTCTCTTCTAATTGACTGTGGTTGGCCCACATAGCCACTGTTGGGGGAGAAATGTCAGCATCTCTGTCCTTGGTGGTGAGACCATTGTTGGTGCAACTTTCTGCCCACCAGACTCCCTTGCTCCGCTGCTGCCCTTCAGAGCAGACCCTTGGGGAGGAAGGGCCATGCCAGGCCTGGCCAAGCCCCTTGACTCCTAGTGACTATGGGATATTGTCTGTGCAGCTGTCCTGTCCTCAGCTCACCTAGGGCTACATAGGCCACTTATGTTCCTGAGTAACACTGGCTCTGTATTTCAGAGACACCATGGACAGCGTGAAGCAGAGCGCTGCCCTGTGCTTGCTGCGCTTGTACAGAACTTCTCCTGACCTTGTTCCGATGGGTGACTGGACATCCCGGGTGGTCCACCTTCTCAATGACCAGCATTTGGTGAGTGTCACTGAGCTGACCCCCCTGGTGTGATAGCTAAGGGTGTGAGCAACCGCATATAGCACCTCATGGCTGCATAGTACCACAGAGTAGTTGATGTGTGGTCCTATGCAGGAGTGAGGAGCTCTCCCTCCCTGGGTCACCCTGTAGCCCTGCAGAGATTACCCTGGGCACCAGCTGTGTTGGGTGTGCAGATACTATACATACTTGGCACCGAGGCTGCGTCTCCTGGAGGCAGCCTCTCCAGGGGCTATGGGTCCTGTCTGGGCCCTCTGTCAGTTGACCAGTTCAGGGCAGTGACAGGGAGTCCTGTGTTTTCCACCCAGGTTTTAGCCAGCAGCCATGTCAACCTACATGACCACTGCACAGGCCAGGCCCAGTGGCTGCCCCACCTCATGGATGAGGGACAGAAGGGTCCAGGCCCAGTGGCTAACCACACTGTGTGTGGGCCACATGAGGGCATGGAGCTGGCGGGGTGGGCACTGGGCATCGGGCACTGCACAGTTGTCCCCATGCCTGGCAGGGGCAGGGGCAGGGGCAGGGGCGGGTGTGGGTTGGAGTTGTCTTGTGCTTGCTGCTTCCTCTCTGTAATGAGAGACTCCAAGTCCACACGCACAGGCCCTTACTGCTGAGTTGATATTCTTGAGCATGTTAACTGGCTAGTACATTTTTGTTCCAGAAAAGAAAGTTATTTTAAAAATGAAACGAAAAGTAAATAATCATTACGTGTAGTTTCAGGGGAGACCGTGTGAGGTTGCATCAGATGTTTTGCTATGGTCCCACAGTTGTCTGAGCTATCCCCGTGTCTTCACCCCTGTATTGAGGGGGACCAGCAGGCGGTGTTGGGATGGAGGGGGCAAGGCAGAGGGACCTTGGGAGGAGAGCTGAGGATGCCACTTTCTGGTGCTGGTCAGTAGCCCAACAGGCCATCAGGTGGGGTCAGGGGGCACGGCACCCTCATGCAGGCCCTGGAGGACAATGGGTCTTTCCTGTTCTGCAGATGAGAGTGCTGAGGCTCACAAAGACTGAATGGCGTCTCCCAGACCCAGGCCTGGACCAGGGCTTCATAGTGGGTGGGAGCCCAAGTGCTGTCAGGGGTGCAGGAAGTATAACATGAGGGTGGCTGCATGCCAGGCCCCCTCTCGGTGCTCTCCGTAGACAGGGCTGCACTGCCCTAGGGGTCCTGGCAGATGCTGTAATCACTCCCATCTGTTGGGGAGCTCCTGTGGCCACAGGGCTGAACTTCAATGCCACAAGGCACCTCTCCCTGGACACTTTGATTCTGTGTCCCTGATTTCTTGGATTGCTTTTGCATTTTCAGCTTTACTTTGCCAGGTGCGTTGGTTTGCATATTCATTGTCATAGGTGATGGAAACCCAGGCTAAAGCTTACGGGGGTCAAGGTTGGTGCTCCAGACCCAGGAGGGCCCCCATGCTGCAGGCCCTTGCCTCATCTGCGTTCTCCTCCACTTGCTCTGGCCCCTCCCCCACTCCCCGGGCCTCTGTCCTCGCTGTGGCCAGGTGTCTGGCTCCTTCCAGCTCCCAAACTCAGGAGGCCTGACCTTGGCTCCTCTGACCTCAAGGTGGGAATCCCTGTGTGTCCCTCAGGGTGGGGCAGGGGAACGCGGGCAGGGCCAGCTGCAGGTGGGTCAGCAGTCCAAGTGGAGGGCAGGGTGCTGCACTGGCGGGAAAGTGATGTGGCCTCAACTCTGCCTTGGGTACTTGGCTGGGCCAGGCGGTCCTGGGCCCTAAGGATGAAGTTGTGCTGAGATAGGCCCTGTGCAGGTGCAGCCAGGCAGCAGCTTCCTACAGAGGGGCAGGGCCTTGGCTCAGTGACTGCAGGTGCTGTTGGCTCCACTGACTCCAAGGGTGTATCCTTTGGGGGGGCTAGACCTCTGGCCACACCCTTGGGAGCCCAGTGGAGAGTAGTCTGCCCCATTTTGCAGTGAGGGCACTGATGATTTTTTTTTTTTTTTTTTGTAGAGAGAGAGTCTCACTTTTTCGCCCTCGGTAGAGTGCAGTGGAGTCGCTCCAGCAGCCTCCAATTCCTGGGCTTAGGCGATTCTTCTGCCTCAGCCTCCCAAGTAGCTGGGACTACAGGCTCCCGCCACAACGCCCGGCTATTTTTTGTTGCAGTTTGGCCAGGGCTGGGTTTGAACCCGCCACCCTTGGTATATGGGGCCGGCGCCCTACTCACTGAGCCACAGGCGTCTCCTGGCACTGATGATTAATAGCATAAAAGTTTTCTGTTGGACAGGAAAGCCTTTTAGCGCTCACTGTGCCCTCTGAGAAATGTGCAGTGAGACAAGTCTGACCCGTTTCTGTAACAGCTTTCACGTTCTCATTAGGAAGTCAAGGGAGCAACACACATGGCCCTCTGGGGCAGCGCTGGACACCATGGAGCTCTGGGCCATTCCTTGGCAGGCTTTACTGCTCATGTCTCCAGAGCCAATAAGTATCATTCAGTTTTATATTTTTTTAAATATTCATGAAAGAACCTTGTTTTAAATTTATTTTTGCCTGAGTGAGGAAGAGCACCTAAAGAACTTCTTCGCACAACCAGTCTGTGAGGTGGTGTGAGATACCCTGAGTTAACTAGTGGTGGTCCCGGGCCTGGTGCTCCTGTGCTTCTCGGAAGGAGTTGTGTGCACCGGGTTTTTAATCTGTTCCCTCCGAGGCCAGTGGGGTCTGGGACCAGCTTGAGGGGTGTGCCTCTGGCTCTCAGCCAGCCTGCTGGTTCAGGGACACAGCTGGGGCCGCTTCTACGGAAGGAAAGGGAGCATTCTCAGTGGCTGTTTTCTGTGGTCTTGCTTCTGGGTTGTAAAGATTTGCATGAGTCTGAAGATGACAGGTCTCTTTACAGTTAACCTGGAATGACTGAGACCTGAGATGGAGGTGTGGGTCAGGCTGGGTAGTGTGTGTGGCCTGCGCCTTTGTTGCCTGGCAGCTGTCATTGTAGCAGGGGCCTGGGCTGGACATAGCTGGGTTTCCATGTTTTCAGAGAGAAAGAAGACAGCTGTGTGTGTGCTGTCTGGGTTTTGAAAACAGTGTGGTCCCATCAGAGTGGTTTTGAAGGCTGAGGGCTAAAGTGGCCTATAGGCTACTGGTTTTATTTTGAAAATGAGTTTAAAATGAGTGATCATCTTCTAGTATTTTGACTGGCATCAGAGTGTCTGTTGCCTGTTTCTTTCAGGGTGTGGTTACTGCCGCCACCAGTCTGATCACCACTCTAGCGCAGAAGAACCCAGAAGAGTTTAAAACCTCCGTGTCTCTGGCCGTCTCGAGACTGAGCAGGGTAAGTCTGCTTGTGGGGACCAGAGGCGTGGCTGTGTGTTTAATGATTTACCTTGTGTGTTAGTTTTCTTCTAGAATGCAAGGTATTCCAGTCTTGGTAACCCAAGAATGGAAGCTGTCTTGGTTGGGACTTGGCTTTCCTTTTGACCTTTTCGGTAACTGAGAAGCACCTTCTGTGCTGGACGGTACACAGGGACAGGGAGTCTCTCTGGCGGTCCTGTCACCAGAGTGAGCCAGCACTCACTCCCTGTGGGGGGACGGTGCTGCTAAGCCCCGTGGTCCCGCCTGAAGAGCCTGGCCTGACTGCTGTGTGGTGCCCGTTCCTTGTTTTCCAGGTGCTACCACTTGAGCACACACCCTAAAACCTGTCCTTAGCTCTGTGTTTTGAATTTCACATAAATTGATCCTGAATGTATTCTTTTGTGTTTGACTTGTTTTGCTCACTATGGAGAAACCCTCTTTGTTTTGCGTAGCTGTTGTTCAATTGTTCCTGGTGCTGCGTAGAATCCGACCGTGTGAATGTGTCATCTATCCATTGTTGTGGTGCAGACTCAGCTGCTTTCTTCTACCTTGACGCCGTTGTGAATGATAGAGCTGTGGGAGCCTTGGGTGTCTCTGGGTTTGTGCACTACTGGTGGGCGTCTACCCCAATGTGGCCTTGCTGGGCCCTGGGCAGCTGCTCTTCAGCCTGAGGTAATGGACAGGACCGGACCAGCTTCCATGGGGTGGTCCGATTGGCATTGCCTGTGGTGTGCATGAGATCTTCTGTCCTACATCTGCCATCACCGATGACTTGTTGGTGGCATCTCTGGGATTTTTGCCTCACTCAGAACACGTGGTTTCTTTTTCTTTCTTTCTTTTTTTTTTTTTTTGTAGAGACAGAGTCTCACTTTATCACCCTCGGTAGAGAGTGCTATGGCGTCACATAGCTCATAGCTACCTCCAACTCCTGGGTGATTCTCTTGCCTCAGCCTCCTGAGTAGCTGGAATTACGGGCGCCCGCCACAATGCCTGGCTATTTTTTTTGTTGCCGTTTGGCCGAGGCTGGGTTTGAACCTGCCACCCTCAGTGTATGGGGTCGGCACCCTACTCACTGAGCCACAGGCCCCGCCCGCATGTGGTTTCTTTATCAACACCCAGATGTTTCTTAAAAAATATTGATAAAACTGTGACTACAGGCACTTTCTTGAGTAAAGGAAAATAAACATAGTACTAGTGTTAGAAACTTGTATTTTATGGAAAAAGATATTTTCTGTAAGTACAAGGTCAAGCAAAAATATCAGTTGTACACAGGAATGCATTGATGTGAACTTCTGATTTTACCCACTTCACCATATAAACACTGAAGCAGTTCTGATCACCACGTGCAGATTGAGTGGATGGAACAGTTTACAGATCTCATTTTGGTGAAATGAACCATTATTAAGGGATGCAGAGTCACTGAAAGTCAAGTGTTTTTTTTTTTTTTTTTTTTTTTTGATATGGAGACTCAAGCTGTCCCCCAGGGTAGAGTGCCATGGCATAACAGCACATAGCAACCAACAAAACCAGGGCTCAAGCGAGTCACCAGCCACTGCCTCCCAAGTAGCTGGGACCACATACCC